>SJYV01030939.1:0-12721 GCA_006410875.1 Neotragus pygmaeus
TGGGGGGGGGTTGTGGAAAATAGAATGGACTTCAGAGCTTTAGAAAGTTTGAAGTCAAGGTAGAGTGGGGAGGTGGGAAGATGCAAAAAGGGGAGAAAGAGAAAAGGATTTTTGGAAAATTCTGCTTCCTTCCAAATGACTTGTTTAAAAGGAAAAGCAGCTAGTGGGAAAGCTCCCGTTAGGCTGAGAAGAATTTGGGGGGGCAGGGGTAAGTTTCTCCCTAGACTGAGGTTCTGTGATATCCAGTCTTACAAAGTTAGAAGTTTAAGTGAACTGGGTTTAGTGCAGAGAATCTGAGAGGTTGAAATAGAGCAAAAACATGGAACTGAGACATCTGATTAAGAAATAGATTATATAAGCTTTTTTTTAAGTCAAAAAGGGGAAGAAAAAAAAACAAAAAAGAGGGACCCATTCATGCATATAACAATATTGTTAGTTATTTGTCTTGTGTGGCTTCTTTCCTCATTTTCCCCCCTTCCAACAGAAACGCTTTATTTAAGAAAAAAAATGTTTGGTATTTTGTGCATAACCCCAGCAGAAGGTTTATACTTGCCATCTGGAGATTTTTTTTTTTTTCCCCTTCCATGGGGCCCACTGAAGGAAAAGGATTTCAATATTTTCAAATCGGTATGTTGGGATCTCCGGAAGAGTTGTTAGGGAATTAGAGAAACAAAATTTTATTATTGGAAGATAGAAAAAGAGAACAGGGGAGAGTGTAAAGCAGCCTTTTACAAACTGATGTCTTTGTGTACCTTGAACTTCCATTTGGATTGATTTTAATCGGGGTGTGAGAGTTGGGCCAAAAGGGACAGATCAGAGCTTTAAAGAAGGCCCAGTTCAGCTGTAGGGATTGGCACAGGCGAATTAACGTGTGTGGCGTTTAGTGTGTGTGAATGTGTATACGTGCCGATGTATGGATAACAGTTATTTCTAGCTGAGCATATACTGGAATGCACACACACGTATACACAAGTGTTGGAGGGTGCAGGATGGTTTAGGCAGATGAATAATTTCATTCAAGAAAGCAGTTTTATGAATGAGCAGCTGCTGAAAGAATATCTACTTTTCTTTGGAAAAGTGCGAGTAAATCATCAAAAGTTTATAAAGCTGCCCTGTTTTTTTATCTTTTTTAAAAAGAGAGAGATCCTAATGGGTAATTAGAAAAATAGTCAAGTGTAGGAAGGAAAATACAATTTTTAAAGCAAATGGCTTATGTTGTGAACTGATCAAGTAAAGTTAAATTTGTAAACATAAATCATAGGATTATGTAACTTCTTTTATTAAAAAAAAAGTGCCTAATTTACAATTGGTAGTTTCTCATATGTAGTTCTTAAGACTTTTGCCTGTTACATTTTTGACATTCCTATGTGTAACATAGCCAGTACATTTAATGTTAATGCACTTTTAATGAAAATTTTGCAAGTGATGTTATCACAGTCAGTAAGAAAAAGCATTTCAGAATAGAGTAAAATAGATTCAGGAATTATATGACCCTTATGTATTATAAGAATACTGCAATGAATATAATTTTCCAGAGCTTTTAATCTTTAGGAATTACCAGTGATGTGATTTTTTTATATGTTAATTGTTAATTTTGCGTCTGAAATGTCTGAACTGACATTTTAGTTGAAGCTTTGGACATTTTAACACTCTTTTAGCCAAAAGAAATTTTTTAAAATATGCGTTCCCATTCCCACAGCTTGCCAGTTGCCTCTATCATAAGAAAATGCTGAATATGACATCATATCACTAATATGCCCTCTCAGTTGCCAAATATTTTGGTTGTTAGATTTTTTTTTTTTTTTGAGAGGATGGTACTCATAAAATCAAGATCGCTCTGTCACAGGAAATGTATTTATAGGCACTGTTTTAAGGCTCTTATTAAAAACAAATCTGGTGATGTGTATCTCTTGATTCAAACACTAGAAAGAGGCAAATTGTACATACATTTTAGTTAGGAAAAAATAGCCATTTGGAACAACAGTAGAAAGCATCTGAAACCACGGATGCTTACTAATTCTTCGCTTTAGCTTTAAGAAACAGGCAACAAGGTCCAGTTGTATGTCTTCTTGGATGGAGCCAGTTCTATACCATTTTCCAAAATCACCTCATGCATACGCTGGAGAAGCAGATTTTTGTTTATTCTACAGTGTGTATTGTACTGGCTCTAATTCTGCATTCATCGGCTTTTGATTTGGTGCCAGACATCTTGTGGAGATTGTGTATGCCATGCGTTAATTGTTCAAAATGCCTATCGAAAAGACTTCACATTTCTTGAGTTTCGTTTGTTGTTTGGGGTTTGCATATCCATGCATTTCTGTGGGGATGTGCTCTGGTGACCAACGTGTGTTTTAACCTAAATGGTTGGAGTTAAGTGTGATCAGCTATTTGTTCCACAAGCTTCCCGCTTAAGACTGCACAGCACTGAATTCCTTCTTTTTCCCAGTGACAAGTCAATTACTTGTTTAAATTCAGTTTGAACTCTCTGAACTGAGAGAGGCCAGAGGAAGCAGGTTTTCCCTGTGAATAAACAAAAGAAGAAAAATGTAAAATCATTCCAAACACTGTGATTTTAGGTTGTGGAAAGAGTACAATTAAGCATTACAGCAGTTCTGATTTCTTCTTTTTTGAACTGGCAACTAGGTATAGGGTTTGCAAAATCAGTTTTCCTCTAACTGTCCAGCAAGGAAAGTAGTATAATCAGTGATATATTTTAGAACAAACAAAGAAAAATGTGGATTTTCTATTACCTTAAGTTATGAAGTGTTTCCATGACCATAGCCCCACAACATATTATTTACTTTTTTCTGTAAAATATTGAACCTGTCCTGAACTGTGGACTTTGGAAGTCAAAACCTACCAAAAAAAAAATCATAGCCCTAGAGCTATCAAAGGCTAAATCTTGAATATAAACTAGGGTGTAATTTTTTTTTTAAAAAAGATTAACTCCTCCACAGGTGAGAGTTTAATGACTTTGACCAACATGAATTGTGTGATTTCTTTTCTCTGTGGATGAGGGGTTTCAATACAAATGGATTCCATTCTCAGCTAAATAAAAAATTTGAAAGCACTACTACCTAACTGTGGGAGAGAGGATTTTTGCAGGGAAAATTGGTAGTTTCTTTTAAGAGCTCTGAGCATAAGCATCTATCAGATTATTTCGCTATGTCTGTCCTCGTGGACAGCAGTATCAGATGTTACCTGGTCCACCATAAGTATAGTTTTAATTCTACATTTTGATTTTTATAACTGCTTACATATTCTTAGCCATTGAATAAGAATTTTAATAAGTGAGTATTTGGTCAGATTCCACCTATCTAAAAATAAAGCCATTCCACAAAGATAAAATTATGGCAAATGAAATTGAAAACAAAAGTGGCGAAATTTCCTCCTAATGGTAATTTAAGATCGCATCATCAGCGCTCGCCAGCGTGTGCATGTGTTAAACGGTATAGAGAAACCTATAATTATTGTAATTGCTCTTTTCGCTTTATACTAACAAGCTTCAAACCATGTTTTAAACTAGTTGTTTTGAAATAGTTATTTGTCAAGTCATCAAATCTCAGGAAGTAAATGGTAATGAGCTTTATATTCTGACTGTTGGTCATAGGATATAGCTTTTCAACTCCATAAAGTTGAGAGAGGAGGATGGTGGTTCATTTTTTTCTGATATCGAGGCCAAAAAATAAAATAATTTCATGATTCCTTGCTAAGATAGAAAAAAAGAAACATTTTAATTCCCAAATCTGTCAGTTGAAAATATGTTCTTTAGGAGTTTTTCTCTGAATAAGTCAAAATCTCAGCCACCTAAATTGTTTGAAGCTAAAAATCAGGATATGAAGTGTTTAGCTTTTTTTTTTTTTTTTCAGATACCACAGGAAGTGCTAACATAGGAAGTTTAATATCTAAATAGCACCAGTAATAATATTTTCCAGTGCATTTTACATATCTCCCTTTCTTGGTAAACCTCACAATTGGGCCCAGTAGCCTCATGCAGGTAGGAACTAGGTTTTAAAGTTTTTAGTAGTATATTGACTATGTAAATTCCATTTAATATTTTTGGAAGCTATTTCATAGACTTACTATTTTCAGAACCATGATTATAAATGAAACTAGTTGGTATAAGTGCATTACTTTTAAAAATGATTGTTTAGCTACAATCATTACAGAGCAAAAATTTGCTTAGGTTCAAATTAATATTTTTCAATTCCCCACTGCTTCAAGAAAATAGGACATATCAAAGAGAAAAAAGTATGCAGAAAAACTTCCTTAAGTGAGCATATTTTGGAGGATGGTTAACAATATAAAGCATTTTAATTTACTCATTTTAAAATAACAATGAAGTTTTTTTTCCTTCTGTGCCTGATTGCTTATGAGAAAATTGTGTTGATTTTGTTGTGTAGGTTTAAGTTGGTAACAAAAAAAAAAAAATTTCACCAGACGCATAATCTTGATATTGTGGCTACATCTTGTTCTTCTGCCTCTGATTAAATTTCCAAAAAATCGCTGTGTGAGATTCACAGATGCCAGTTTGAACATTACTCTGGGGCTTATTTCTTAGAAAAGATGAACCAGTTACATATTTGGTTAATTTTATTTAATCTCTAATTTCCAGTGGGTTTGAGCATTTTTAATATCGTGTTGCTAATTGCTAAGCATCCTTGGAGCGCCAGGTGATGGCATTGCTTCAAGGAGGATGAGGAGGAAGGCCAGTGGAACACAGAGGAGAGGGCTTAGGGAGAAACGTGGCCAGGAGAGGGCTGATAGCTGTTGCAGCCTGTAAATACCTTTCCAGCTGATCTGTAGGGAATCGTGCTGAAGAATTGTGTGTGTCCTGTCCCACTCTCAGTGTGCTTTGCATTACACTCCCTATTTGTGTTTTGTTGTGCTTCATTGTTGGGTGTTTTTTTTTTAACCTGAGATTGCAGTACCACTACAGAGGCTTGAGAATTAGTGATTTCTTCCTTGTAACTTGCTTTGTAAATGGCTTTTAGCAGAGTTTGATTTTAGATGTTGTCCTGTTTCATTTTTCTCAATGTTATGTAAGTGTTTTTAAGCCCACCTGCAACTTCTGTCACTGTGATGCCACTGAGGGAAAAAAAAAATGCTTCTGTGTCATTTCTTTAGAATCACTGTGCAGACTGTATATACGGTCAGCAACCTGCCATCAGGAGATTCATTAAAAAAAAAATCTTAATATCTAATTCCATGAAGACATACAGAGAGGTTGTGACAGTCTTAATAGTTGTTAGGATTCAGGTTTACTCTTATCCTAAAAGAAATGCAGGAAGGAAATACTTGCTCTGTATATCAAACAAATACTTGTAACTGAGACTCTCAGGACAGACACGCAGAGGACCACCAGGCTCTTTCCCCTTTTTCCTCTAGTATCATCAGTGTTACCAAAGAGCTAATTTTTCTCAGTCAATAACTTTAGACTTAAGTCTTTCAGAGTTCGTATGTTTTGGAGATTTAAATTAGCCATTAGTACTTCAAATATAACTCTCAAGTGACATAGGGTAAAGTTATATGTGATAAAGTTTATTGATTACAACAATAAGATTTGGAACTCTGTGTATTTATAAAATGTTTATAATCTATTCAGGAGGTCATCATAGTCCTTAAACACAGTCCGGGAAACACAGAGGAATAGTCACAAAGCTGAAAGAGCTACTTGTATGAAATAATTATATTTTGAAGTATGAAATGATCTGCTAAAAAGCTATTCATGGAATTTTCAGAAAACTTCACTTGGAGGCTTTTGAACATTTTAGCATCTGTAATAAACTATTTGGCACATTTACTGAATCATCTTACGCATACAGATACTATTGCATTTTATTCAGCCAAACAGATTTATTCTTCTGAAGAACCGTTCTTAAGGTTTGGGGCTTGAAAATGGTTTGAGAATTAGGTGTGACTGCATTTCAGCTTTTCGAGACTTTGCTTTCTGCAGTGCTGAAGATTTAGGAGTTAGGCTCCAAACTACCACCTTTTATTAACAGATGTATTTATGTCACAATACCATATTCTGATTAGAATTTTTAACATTCACATTGCTGATATTTGGGTCTTTCCATTCCATGTTGCCTCAAGTCCATACTGAGTTGTCTTCAAATTCTTCTTCCTTATTTCTTCAAGAAAGCTGCACGTGTTAATCGGGGCATTTCATTCAAGAGTAACTTGAAGGGGACACCATGCCTATAACATTTTATTTGGGAGAGTATCCTGTTTAAAGGCGACCCACCCCCAAATGGGGATGAAGAGTGGGCTGCAAACACCTGAGAAGTCAGGGGTGGGAGGATGGTCTAATTTCAGACTCCACCGAAAAATGCAGGCTTTGGCACCCTCCAGGGACCCAGAGCTGTGCTTTCCTAGAGACCAAATTACCCTCCTCTGAAGAGAGGGCACACTGAGGTAATTGGTAGGACCGAGCAGGGAGAGTTGAATTCCAGCTGCTTCCATTGTAGCTGACCTGAAAATGAACAGGGGATGTTAAGCGTGGAGGCTAACGTTTGACTTGGGTCTTTCACCTCCACAAACCTAAGGGTGAGAATTATAGAGTTCTGAATGACTGTACCGATAATGGTCCTATTCAAGGGGGAATTGCTATGTTGGGGGGAAAAAAAACTCTCACACCATTTTTAAAATAGTTGATGCATTTACCAACCACAGTCCTGTTACTGTAGCCTCAAGAAAGTTTATCCACAGGATGGAAACACTCCTTGTTTTTGTCACCTGCGTCTTGGGTTCTCGCCTCTTTTGGTACCATTTGTTAATGCTCATAATGAAAGACATTTGGAAGGTCCTGGAATCTCGTCTCCAAGAAAGGAAGCAAACAGTGGAGTGTCTACACTCTCTTTTCCCCACAGTGGGCACTCTTCTTTTTCTTTTTTTTTTTTTTTAAGAGAATGGTGCTGCATTACTCAATAGCTTTTCTCACGAATAAAACAAATTAAATTGATGTTACATGCATATTTAAACCCCATCCAGTTAAGTACTGACGTGATTAAAATAATCAAATGTATTACTTAAAAAATTAAAAAGGATAAATTCTGTACCCCATTATTTTATTGACTTTTAAATATAAATTGAAGAAATGTTTACATTCTTGATGGCATTATTAAGCTAAACTGACAAATCAGAGGAAAAAAAATTGATTGCCCAGCACATTATTATTTCTGCACCTGTTATTACAATTCAGAAGTGGAGTCTTCGCACACAGGAGCCGGATGGATGCTGTTTTCTTAGGCCTCCTTTGTGTGACGTGGGGGTTGGGATAAATGTTTAACAAGTGTAGTTTCACTTTGTAGTGCCTTTTTGCGTGTTGATGTGATTAAAAGACTACAGTGTTTTTCATGTAGCTTTGAAATTAATATGCAAATAATAGGGGATGGTCGAGCTCGTCTGTACTGACTACACTAAGCCTCCCTAAGCAGAATGGCGGAGGGTGGGGGTGCGGTATCAGCTTTTTAGTAGACATTGTTTAAGTGTGTGTTTAGTCGCTAAGTCCTGTCCAACTCTTTGGACCCCATGGACTGTAGCCCGCCAGGCCCCTCTGTCCATGGGGATTCTCCAGGCAAGAATACTGAAGTGGATTGCCATGCCCTCCTCCCGACCCAGGGATCGAACCCACGTCTCCCACACTGCAGGCAGATTCTTTACCTTCTGAGCCACCTGGGGGGCCCTGTTTATAAGTAGCGCCAGCTTTTCATCTCTGCCTTGTGAATATGTAAGGGAAAAGAAGGGAAGAAGAGGGGCGTATCAGATTGATTTAGGTAGGGTTGCAGATCTCAGCTGAAAATCCTTGAGAATTTTCTTTTCTTGTTATTTATTGGCCAGGAGCTAGGTACACTTTGAGTCAGTGTTTCAAACCATTGTCAGTAGTTTGGTTTGAAATGTGTGTTTTTCTTTAGTTTATTTCCTCCTCATCTTCATCATGCAGAATCATTTTTCAGACATCTGAGCATAGGTGGCAATGATTGTTGGTGAATATGGTTCTAGAATTTTTTGAGTGTTCATTGTCCACAATTAACTTCACAGAGAGAAACCTAAACTTTCTGAGGCCAATAGAATAAATAATGCCCTGTTCTTTTTTTCTTTCTTTCTTTTTTAGGTTGTTTGAGAATGTCATTATGTTCCTAGAAATGTAACAACATTAGATTTGGACTGAGATAGTTTGAGTTTGTAAAGAAGCGGTTAACATACCATTATTTCCTCTTGGAAGATACTAATCAACGCTGTTCATATGAGTTTAGATCGTGTCCTGTGTAATAATTTAAATTCCTAGGTTTTAATAACACTTAGTAGCGTGGATCCCACTTAATCCCTCCACCCCCCGGCTTCACAGCAAAATGTTTACATGAGTGAACTCTCAATTTTTATATCAGCTATTTAACTTCTGTCTTTCCAGAGTTAATGCTATTTCCATAATTAAGCATATTCAACAGTTAGTTCCATCAGAGTATATCTTTAAGATGCTGTTCTGGTCTTTTTTCAAAGCCATCTGTTGGCTAGGTCAGCAGAGACATGGGGGCCTGGTTTTATTTTAAGGCAAGTAAGTTATTACTCTACTATTGTATTAGACATTAAGCTTCAGAGAGAGGAAAAGATAAAATTCCATCATATTTTCAGTTTGTTACATTTGCAGCAGAAATGTGTGTGCCCAAATTGGTTATTTTCAACTCATGACAGCTGTGATGTTTAAAATGATCACAGCTGTTGTGACTTAAAATTGATTTTTCTATTAACACCTGAGAAAAAGACCTGTGCCATATTAGAAACTTAAATAAGGTAACTGTAAAATTAGATATGTTGATGTGAATCTGGTAATCGTCCTTCCCAGAGGTTGCAAAGTGCAGCCAGCCTCTTGCATGCTTGCAGGGAATGAGCTGAAACTGCTCGAAATAGATGCGTGATTGGTAAATGCATTTACCTTGCAAAGAATTCATGTAATAGCAGGTCTTCTTGGCCCAACTTCCAGTGTCAGTTGCTAATAAAACCTTGAAAGATTCAGTTGACTTAATTAAACTCCAGAAGGAGGATTTACATGAATCATTATGAGATCCTAACCTCTCAACTTTTAATTTTTTTTCACCTTTCAGCTATGACACTGAAAAATGCAAACCCACACTAAGTTGTTCCTTATGGAGGAAGTTTTGGTTTTATGATCCTTTTTCTCCATTGTTTTTAAATTATGAAAAGAAAAACAGATGAAAAAGGAGAAACAAATTATGCCTAGGCTAGCACTTGTTTGGGGAATCTGTCATACATTTTTTCAGGATCCCTTGACAGGTCTATTTTAACCTGACTTAGAAAGAGATGGTGCGTCCTACATGTGTTTGGTGGAGCTATTTTGATGGTGACCTTCTCAGGACACTCAGTGTTGGAATCTTGAACGTGTTAGGAGATCAGTCACCTATTTAATAACCTGGGCAAGTTTAGGTATTGGGATAGTTTCACATTTTGAAGTGGATGATACTGTGTATAAAATACACAGCTGGCCTGATGTGGAATTATTTATAGATAATCATGCCTTCTCAGATGCATTTCCAATAGGGAACTATGTAGATTAAACTCCTTGGCTGGTCCCAGGCTTTTTCCCTGTGTAACTCAATCAGAGTTGAGAGCATGACAGCCTTTATGATGATAAATGTACGGCCAGATCAGGGAGAGGATGGATGGATGGGTGGGTAGAATGTATGGCCAGATCAGAGAGAGGGCTGATGGATGGGTGGGTAGATGGATAGATGGCGTAGCTAGAATGTATGGCCAGATCAGAGAGAGGATGGGTGGATGATGTAACTAGGCAGTAATAGATAATGCCAATTATTTTACTACTCAACTTGCTTATTCATCAAAAATTTACATACACTGTATTATTTTGATTGTTATTTAGAATACATTTGTGGAAAATAATAAACATTTCTCATCAAATAATCAAATCGTAGTACAGATGGTTCCAAAAGTTCTAGAATGAACATAGGTTATTTGTTTCCCAGTAATAAGCTAGGACTGATGAGCACCACAAGATCAAAAGATAAACATGTCACTTATGAAGTGATCAGGAATACAAGTGGATATTTTCTTGTTTGACTGAAGGAAGATACTTCTAGTGAGGACCATTGTTTCCGTGAAGATTTATGAAAATGGAAGTGGATATTCAACATACTCTGATTGCAGATAGATATCTTTGGGGACCGTGGCACGCCGCCCCCCCCCAACCCCGCAGGGGACACAGGGCAGTATCTGGAAAATTTGTGATTGTTCCCGCAGCAGGAGTGGAGTGAGGGTTTGCGCCTGCTGTTCAGCGGGTAGAAGCCGGTGACGCCGTCCGTCACCCTGTGGTACAGAGGGTAGCCCCTGCTCATGCTGAGGGTGAGGAGTCCTGCCTTACAAGCAGTATGGCTGGACCTGAGTAACTAATTCTCAGCGTGGTGCACCACCTTATGAATGATGGTGGCTTCCTTTTCTCTTTTCTTCCTTCCTTTCCTTTCTTCTCTTCTCTTTTCCTTTTCTCATCAAACAGTTCTCTCTCCTCTAGAATAACACGCTACAGTATTACACAGGCATTTTCATTATGTACCATGAAAATGCAACATTTTCTTTCCAGTGTTGTAAATACAGTACATTATTTGCAAATCAACTGGAATGGCTTCCAAACAACTGTTAAGATATGTTGAGTCAATAAGGTACATTTCTCCATACCCTGAATATATATTGATACCTTACTTTTCAAAATACCTTGAATTCTCTCATAGTATAACCACTGGTTTATTGGAATCATCCAAAAGGAAAACATTTTTACCATTAATTTTTTCTGCAGAACATAAAAAGGAAATAAATAAGCATAAAGAAACTAATAAAGTTGAGTATTTTTGGCAATAAGGGTATTTTCGCATCATTAACCAGGTCCTCTGGACCAAGGAAAGTTTAAAGATGAAAACCAGCATTAAAGACTTTCTATTCAGCTTTCCCAGTAGCACAGCTTCTTTCTCCACCCACAACTGGGGATCTCTCTTCCTGCCACTGCTGTGCTTCCATCAGTGTTGGATAACTCTTGGCAGTGATTTGGAAGTGATTTTAAAACCTTGGTTGCCTTCCCTAGCATCCTGGGGAGGAAGGTGGCAGTATCTGGTGGCAGAGTCTTACCCGTGCCAACTTGTGGAACCCAGAAGCACACCTCGTGTCTTAGATGCCAAGGTGCGGAGAGAGCTGCCACGTCTGACAGTAACTGCTGCTGCTCTTCAGCTTCCTCTACCCGCCGTGCACGGCTCTCCGGGGTTCAGGAAGTAGGGATGGCAGCCATCGGGGTGGCAGCTCTGATTGCAGGTATGTTTTTGGTGTAGGATATGCTCTCAGTTGGGCTTCCCTGGTGACTCAGTGGTAAAGAATCCACCTGCCGATGCAGGAGACTTGGGTTCAATCACTGGGTCGGGAAGATCCCCTGGAGAAGGAAGTGCCAACCCACTCCAGTGTTCTTGCCTGGGAAACCCCATGGACAGAGGAGCCTGGCGGGCTCCATGGGGTCGGAAAAGAGTTGGACACAACTTAGTGACTAAACAACAGAGAACGACAACAACAACATGCTTCCACCGATCGCCCAAGCCGTTGGCTGTTGCATTTCATTTATACCTCACATGCATCCTCAGACTCTGCACTGAGAACCTTCCTGTTCCCTAACTAGCTCAGTGCAGCACACTTCTGCAGAATCACATTGATGCCTTTGGGTTTTACTGTGTCTGTCAGAACTGAAGCCATTTTATGAGATGGCCCTAAGTTCACATTTATTTTGGTGGGGTTTGTACTTTTTATTGCATAGAGTTGACTGTGTTCAAAGTGAACAGTGGAAAAGAAAATGTGTAAATATGTTTATGTGTATGTCAGGCAAGAAATAAAGATGAGCATTTTTGATGATCATTTCACTGATTTGGGTGTTTCTGGGAGATAGTAATTTTTAAAATTGCAAGTTTGTTTTAAGTTAGAGCTCTTTGAAAAAGCATGGATCTTGGTTTTACTTTTGATCAATCATCGATTATCTCTGTTGGACTCTCAATAACATTCTTCTGTTCAAGTTTCACTCTCTGAATATACTTAGAGTTACAGCTTGCTTATACATTGTTTTTGGAATGTTATTCAGAGAGCCTGCTTTTGTGGTATTTGTCACATATGTATGGAGTCTAAAAATCAGTCTTCTGTAATTACTAGGAAAGTGGTTTACAGCTGAAATAAAGCTTTCAGTAAATACTTCATTGTAGGGTAATTAATATTTAATAAAGTACACATGCAAGCTTCAGTTCTTTCTGATTGCTTTCTCAAACACCTTCCAATTTAATCCTTCCTGCATCTCAGTAACCTAAATGGTCCAAATGTTGTTAACCCATTTTGCAGTCTGGGTAGAAAAGTCAGTTCCTCAGTGACACTGGCCACATTTCACGTGCTCAGAAGTCGCATGTGGTGGTTAGTGGCTGTTGTTTTGGACAGCACAGATATAGAATGTTTGCGTCACTGAAGAAGGTTCCTTTGAACATTGCTGGTCTGGGAAATGATAGTGTTACAGGATTAACTCACTTGCTCAAGATCACATGGATTATGACAGAACTAGAGGCGCCTCGGCTGTGTATTTCAGGCTGTTTATGAGTTTTCGTAGCTTTATGTTCAGCACACATCCGAAGTTAAGAATGGATCTTTTAGTGCTACCTAACATCTGTCTCTTATACAC
>SJYV01030941.1:0-23002 GCA_006410875.1 Neotragus pygmaeus
TATTGATATTTCTCCCAGCAATCTTGATTCCAGCTTGTGCTTCCTCCAGCCCAGCATTTTTCATGATGTTAACTGGGGATGATTCAAATGATTCTTGACCTATACCAGTGCAAGTGAGTTTTTCTCTAGTGGAAAAGATAACTCCAGCGGTTATAGTTAGCTCCCAGCATCAATATTGTTCTCTAGGAGACTAGCCTGCTTTGCATCTAATTTAGCAGTCTCAGGCCAGTATTCTTTCTTTCAGGGGCTATAAATACTTCTGTTTCAACTACAACCCTCTGAACCAGGTCCACCATCCTGCTAGTTCCCTCATTAATGAGTTAATTAAATGTGTGGCACATTCATTCTGTATTTGTATGAGAGTTACATTTTTAACATTTTACTTGGCACACCAAAGCCCACATGCTTAACTACTATACTAGAATGAATTAATGATTGAATGAGTGACTGAAATTAAATATATGTTGATTATGTTTAAGAAGGGAATACAAGGGAGTTGGGGAGAGATGGATTTGGAGTTTGGGATTCACAGATGCAAACTATTATATATAGGATGGATAAACAACCAGGTTCTACTGTATAGCACAGGATATTCAATATCCTGTGATAAACCATAACAGAAAAGACTATGAAAAAGAATGTATATGTTCATGTATAACTATATCACTTGCTGTATAGTAGAAATTAACACAACACTACAAATCAACTATATTTCAATAAAGTAAATTTTAAAAGAAGGGAGTGCAAACTACAATTGGAACCCATCAGTCCCTGAAAGGGCAATGAATAAAGTGGTGAAAAAGAGAATTACATATAATCTATTAGAATATATTATATATTTAAAATATATATCCCACAAAATATCTAATATAGACATTATAAACATAGAACAACAGAAACTGCTTTGGGGAAATCCTATTGGTTTATTTGGGAATTTGGTGGAAACAAGACAGACCTTTCCCCCTGGAGAATTAACTGTGTGTCTCTCAAAGGGTGTATTAGAAAAAAAATTCAAGTGAGTAAATTTTAAAGATCTTATTGGCTTTATTCAACAACTAATGAATCAGACAGCATCGCATCTAGCAGATAGAGAGAAGCTCCAAGGAGCTGTACAAAATGAAGGACTTTTATAACCAGAAAGGAGCAGGAATATGAAAGTTATGCTAGGCAAAAAAGTAGGTGGATTATTGGAAGGTGACTTTCCTTTAGGGGATGGTAGGGAGCATCAGGAGGATTACCTAATGCTGATCAGGCCATTCCAGATTGACTAGTTTAAGATTCATTTCTAGGAAAGCCGAAACTGTAATTAAGTCAAATTTCAGTTTGATAATGTGGGGCTTAGTATAAGCAACTCCATGTGGGGCCCTTTGGCTTATTTTTAACAGGTATAACCTCCTGGAGATTCTTAAAAGGGAAAATAATTAACACTTTTACCAACGACCTGGTTCAGCAGAAACCAAACACCCTAATTCAAGGTGGCTCATAGAAGTTAAGTGAAGTGAAGTCGCTCAGTTGTGTTCGACCCTTGGCGGTCCCATGGACCTGTATGTAGCCTACCAGCCTCCTCCGTCCATGGGATTTTCCAGGCAAGAGTACTGGAGCGGGTTGCCATAGAAGTTAACCAATGAAATAACAATGATATTGTAAGCATGATATTGTTGCTTGGAATATAGAAGCTGCTTAATAAATGTTAAATGAGTTCAAAAATTGACCCCAATGCAGAAAAATCACTTCTGCAGAAAATAGAGCCAAGTTAAACCAATTCAGTCAAAGACATCTTTCAGAGCTATTAAAGTTGTTTCCTTTATTTGGGGAAAGATTATGACACACCTACTTAATTCCAACTCACTGCTAATAACTTGCTAATGGTGCTAATGGAGTTCTTAATGATATGGGAAAGACTGTGAATGACCTATTTACCAAGTGTTCAGAAACACAGGCGTACGTTAAAAATCCATTGTGTTTCTGTTTCTTCTGCACATTTCTGGGATGGTTGCAGACATGTGTGGTTTCTGTTTTTAAATAGAAGGATACCAGCAGCACAACACACAGAAGGGAAACTCCAGGCAGAATTAAGGGATGACCTTGTAAAATGTTAGCAGGCTTCCTGAAACATGTTCCTAGTTAGCCAACATACTTATTGATTCATTCAAGGCGCTCTTAAGCCAAACGAATATAACAATAAACAAAATACACAAATTGCCTTGCCATCTTGGAGTTTATATGCTGGTGGGGAGAAACAGACATGAAAAAAATAAAGAAAGAAATGCCCGTGATGATAGGGGGTGACAAGTGCTGTGGAAAAAAGGACAGAGGGACAACACAGAAGGATTTCCAAGTGAGAGTCGGGGGGCTTGCTACCTAAGAATAGAATGGAAACTATAAGACAGCCTTCAGCATGGAGGAAATATCAGCAAACAAACAACTGACAAAAAATTAATCTCCAAAATATATCAGCAGCCCNCAGAGGGACAACACAGAAGGATTTCCAAGTGAGAGTCGGGGGGCTTGCTACCTAAGAATAGAATGGAAACTATAAGACAGCCTTCAGCATGGAGGAAATATCAGCAAACAAACAACTGACAAAAAATTAATCTCCAAAATATATCAGCAGCCCATGCAGCTCAATACCAGAAAAACAAACAACCCAATCAAAAAGTGGGCCAAAGAACTAAACAGACATTTCTCCAAAGAAGTCATTCAGATAGCTAATAAACACATGAAAAGATGCTCAACATCACTCATTATTAGCAAAATCACAGTGAGGTATCATCTCACGCCAGTCAGAATGGCCGTCATCAAAAAGTCTACAGACAATGAATGCTGGAGAGGATGTGGAGAAAAGGGTACCCTCTTACACTGTTGGTAGAAATGCAAACTGGTACAGTTTGGAAACTGTACCAGTTTACAGAATGCAAACTGGAACAGTGTGGAGATTCCTTAAAAAATTGGAAATAGAACTGCCATACCACCCAGCAATTCCACTGCTGGGTATATACAATGAGGAAACCAGAATTGAAAGAGACGCATGCATCCCACGTTCATCGCAGCACTGTTTACAATAGCTAGGACATGGAAGAAACCTAGATGTCCATCGGCAGACAAATGGATAAGGAAGTTGTGGTGCGTATACACAAAGGAATACTACTCAGCTATACAATGGAACGCATTTGAGTCAGTTCTAAGCAGGTGGATGAACTGGAACCCATTATACAGAATGAAGAAAGCCAGAAAGAGAAACACAAATACTGTATATTAAGGCATATCTACGGAATTTAGAAAGACGATAATGACAATCCTACTTGCAAGGCAGCAAAAGAGACACAGATGTAAAGAACAGACTTTTGGACTCTGTGGGAGAAGGTGAGGGTGGGATCATTCCAGAGAATAGCATCGAAACGTGTTTATCACCATATGTAAAACAGATGACCAGTACAGGTTATATGCATGAAGCAGGGCACCCGAAGCCAGTGCCCTGGGANAGGCAGCAAAAGAGACACAGATGTAAAGAACAGACTTTTGGACTCTGTGGGAGAAGGTGAGGGTGGGATCATTCCAGAGAATAGCATCGAAACGTGTTTATCACCATATGTAAAACAGATGACCAGTACAGGTTATATGCATGAAGCAGGGCACCCGAAGCCAGTGCCCTGGGACAGCCCAGAGGGATGGGGTGGGGAGAATACGGGAGTGGGAGTCAGGCTGGGGGGACACATGTGTACCTATGACTGATTCATGTCAGTGTATGGCAAAAACCATGACACTATTGCAAAGTAATTATCCTTGAATTAAAATAAATTAACTAATTAAAGAAAAAAATAGAATGGTCAAGGATAGCCGCAGTGAGTAAAGACTTTTAAAGAGATGTGAGAATGCAAACAATAGGATTCAGTTACACATATACATGCATCTATTCTTTTTCAAATTCAGTGCTCCAATATATGTTAAAAAATACATTTTCAAAAAGAAAACTTCACATTCCTTGTCAAAGATAAAAGACAGGTATTTGAGGAAAGGGCATTCCAGCAAGAGGGAAAAACAAGGGCAAGGTCCTGAGGCAGGAGCATGCCTCTTTTGTTTGAGAGACAGAAATTTCACAGGAGACAATAAATAAGAACTCTTTTGATTTGGAAAAGAAAAACAAAATTCCACAGGGGAAGTGGAGTGAGGGAGGGGACAGAGCAGAGAAAGGAGGGGGTGGNCAGGTGGGGTCGGGGGAGACTCGCAAGCGCAGCTGGCGTCTTACAGGATCACCCTGGCCGCTGGAGTGAGAGCAGACTGGAGGGGTGTCAGGGCGGGAGCAGGAAGAAGTCGAGAGCCGTTGCCCCACAGGATGGAAGCCACTCTTCCCAACAGCCTTCCCCTGCAAATGTGTCCAACCTGCTCTCACAGTGTCATCTGGTAGTGCACACATTGAATCCCTGCTCGGTAAGAAAATCAAAAAGAAAACGGGGCTGGACATGAGGGCTTCATTTCCAAGGAAATGAGAAATAAATAAATAAAATTGCAATTTGTGTCTTTGACAGGGAAATTGAGTGGACTCAAGTCTCCTTTGGAAGAAAAAAAAAAAAAAGCTTATGTTAGTAAGTTAAAAATAACAGTGCAATACAGAGTGTGCTGGAATAATTAGCTTGGAAAAGGGGTTGCCCCAGTGATCTCATTACATTTCCCCAGATGACTTTTCCAAGCAGTGGCAGGTGAGTAATAAGAAACCACTGGATGGTCAGCACAATGGTCTAGTTTTTAAAAGCTCTAATTTGATGTGGAAGTAAATGGTAGAGCCCCCAAACATCAAGAGTAGATGATAGTTAAAGAAAACGACACACACTCAGGCCCTGTGAATGGCTCTCTTGGGATGTGCTATCATGCTGTCCTTTGCTGCAAGTCAAGCCCGTGAGCCGCTGGTATCCTTGGATGCCTGCCGAATGCATGTAGGTGAAGGTTCCTGCCTGTTTCAATTGTCCAGTGCCCATTTAGCTTAGATGCAGGAGGTTTGTAGAGCTTTTTCCTGCACTGCGCTTATGGAAACAAGAGCCGCTGCTTGAAGGTCAATGTTTTGCTGCAGGTCAGTGCTTTTTTCACCCTGCCTGCTGACTTGTGTGAACTGAAACAAAAACCAATTACTCTTCAAGATCAAAATCTTCAGTGGCCTCAGGAGCAGTTTTAATTTAGTTTTAGAATTTCTGACCAGCTTTCTCCCTCGCCTCCTGGTGTCAGATGCAGCCAAATTAAAAACATTGCCAAGTAATGGAAAGTTACTTAAATCTTTCTCTTCTGACTGTTTTCTCTTTACAACCATTATGATCATTTTCTGGCTGGCCACAGACAAATTTCTTTTAAAATGGAATGGCGCTTGGCTCATTTTGAGCTTTTTTTCTCACCCCCTTTATATTGACCTCTATTCCTTTATCTCATTCCCTTGGAAGCCTGAACCTCAGTTCTATAAATACATTAAAAATAAAAACTGATCCCATTTGGAACGAGGTCATATCATTGAAATTATTCTCAGATCACATCATGACAAACAATTCTGGTTTGCTCTATAATACGCTTAGAATGCAAGTGTGACCAGGCTTCAACTTCTTGACATCTGTATCGGTCAAAGGGGAGCCCTCACGTTGTACTATTCCCTCCCAAACCCAGCTTACCGTGCCCCCCCCATGCTGGCCCTGCCTGTCTTCCAGGACTGACTGTCTTGCCGTCTCTCAGCTGGTGGGCTGGGTGCCACCCACTTAGCAGCAGCAACAAGCAGTGGTTTGGCTGCTAAGTTGTGTCCAATTCTTTTCACAGCACACCAGGCTTCCCTGTCCTCCTTTATCACCCAGAGTTTACTCAAACTCATGTCCATTGAGTCAGTGATGCCAGTCAACCATCTCATCCTCTGTCACCCCTTTCTCCACCCTCCTTCAATCTTTCCCAATATCAGGGTCTTTTCCAGTGAGTCCTCTCTTCATATAAGGTGGCCAACGTATTGGAGTTTCAGCTTCAGCATCATTCCTTCCAATGAATATTCAGGGTTGATTTCCTTTAGGATGAACTGGTTTGATCTCCTTGCTGTCCAAGGGACTCTCAAGAGTCTTCTCCAGCTCCACAGCTCAAAAGCATCTTTTCTTCAGCATTCAGCCTTCTTTATGGTCCAGCTCTTACATCCATACATACAAGCAGTTACTAAATAGGAAGCTGTTCCCTGCCTGTAATTTCATCTAACTCTGCATCTCAGAAACTAGCCCTGGGAGAAATGTGGTCTCCAACCTCAACCAACATCTCAGTATATTGCCCAAGAATTCTTCTACATGTGTCTACTAATTAACTCAAGCCATTTCATTTCACCTACTGTGTGCAAGGCATTGAGCCAAGCATAGAACAGTTCTGTCTTCTATTCCTCCCTCAGCTATTTCTAACCTACACTGTTCTCCTGGAAACCCCAGCCCCAACACCTACCTCATTCCTCTTAGAAGTGACCTAGCTGATTTCAGAGAAGGGCTCCCTTAACTTCCTATCCCATCTTGACACCTACATACACATCAGCACCTTACCTATCTTTCCCTCCTTGCTTCCCACCTCAGTGGAAAAGGTATGATCTGGTTTCCATTTGTTTCCATTTCCTTAGTGGTCTGACTCCACCAACTTTTCTCTCTCTTTTCTACTTTGAATCTCATCCTGCTAGTGGTTCTTTTTCAACAACTTTTTTGCATCTTCAGGTCTATCTCAAATTAAAAATTCACCAAAAAAGTGGATTTTGCCTCTACATCCTTCTCTAGCATTTAACCTATCTCTGTCTCTCTATAGCCAAGCTTTTAGAGGAATCTACACATTCAATCCCTACTTCATCATCTCAGTGACAACACGAGCTCCCAAATGTATTTCCCAAATGTGAATCTATGTCCTGGGTTCCTCCTTATGTGATCAAGGACCTGCCAAATATTACCACCATTTAGATGGCCCAAGGCCCCTCACACCACGTAAGCCTGAAAACAATCTCATCAACTAGCCCAGACTACTAGAGTTTAGATCCACCTCCACCATTTACTGGCAGAGGGACTTCGGGTAAGTTATTGAACCATTTGCCTTCCAACTTCCTCCTGCGTGAGCATTGAGAACTATGAAGAGTCTGAGATGGTACCCTACTTGCAAACTAGCAAGTTAGCCTGCCACGCTTTCATAGATGCTGGTAGAATATATGAAACTCCTGGGTCAGAAATAAATGACAGTTTATTCCGGACAACAACTGCAGTAGCCAGAGTGTCCGCATGTTTTATACTGGTTCCTTGAGCCCCAGTTCTGGCAGGGAGATGCAAAAGTCTGCACTTGCCATGTGCTTACAGGAGAGGAACCTTGAATTCAGGGAAATGGCTCTTTGCTCCAAAAGAAGACGGCATGTCTCCCAAGGCTGCTTGTTACATGTTCAGTACAATGTGGGGAATGTAACAGTAGCTACACTCCCAGGTGGTTGTAATAAATGTGTTTTTTTTAAATGCCTTTAAAATAGAGCTAAGTACGTATAAAACCCCATTGGTTTTTTATGTAACCTAGGGGCTTCCCTGGTAGCTCAGATAGTAAAGAATCTGGCTGCAATGTGGGAGACCTGGGCTCAGTCCCTGGGTTGGGAAGATCCCCTGGAGAAGGGAATGGTTACCCACTTCATTATTCTTGCCTGGTGGATTCCATGAACAGAAGAGCTGAGCAGGCTGCAGTCCACAGGGTCAGGAAGAGTCGAACACAGCTGAGCAACTAAGCGCGCACACACATCAGTTCACAGCCCCACTTCCCAGGAGCTCGCTAGCTGAGGGTGTATCTCACTTATCTCTCTGTACCAAGTCAACGTGCGGTACAATGTGTTGCCTGTGTATACAACAGTGGCGTGTCTGCTGAATAATTGGTTGTCAAATACCTAAAGGTCTTGAAATACCACGTGTACTATTTCACATTCCAGGCTATGCTCAATGCTATAGTGGTAGAAATCTTAAATACTGACTCATCTTGGGCTTCACAAATAAATCATAGTGCTGATTGTGAGAGCTGTCAAGTAGACATGAGTTGTGTGGGGGAAAAAATCACTTAATACCCTGCTTTTCAGAAGATTTCATAATGTCTGAAAGCATGTTTTAAATATCTGTTCCATGAAGAGGATTATTATCCCTTTACACAAGTTATAGGTTAATAGGGGCAGTTTCAGGCCAAAAAATCGCCTTTGCCCTTACAGTTCATTTGACCTATAACACGGTAAGTCTCTGATGACCCACAACCAAAAGTCAGTGANTTGATGCTGAAGCTCTGATACTTTGGCCACCCGATGTGAATAACTGACTCATTGGAAAAGACCCTGATGCTGGGAAAGATTGAAGGTGGGAGGAGAAGGGGATGACAGAGGATGAGTTGGTTGAATGGCATCACTGACTCAATGGACATGAGTTTGAGCAAGCGCCAGGAGTTGGTGATGGACCGGGAGGGCTGGTGTGCTGCAGTCCATGGGGTCGCAAGGAGTCAGACACCACTGAGTGACTGAACTAGTTAAAAATTTATAGTTATATTAATTTAATCAATATCAATAATATTATTATTACTTTATTTTACACAGAAAATAGATTTTCTATTTTATCAATTTTTCCACTGAACAGAATATGTCAATATTTTATATGCTATCAGAATAATAAATGTTAAATTCCTAAAAGAAAAAACTGTAGCTGCAAATCAAGCCCATCATCACTTTATGAGATTACTGATGACATTTAAAAACATGAGGCTTCTCTTTATCCTTGAGAAACATATATTAAAATATTTAGAAATAAAAAATACATGAAATCTGAAATCTGCTTCAAATGAATGCTGAGGAAAAGAATGGGAAATAAGAAATCATATTGGCCACAAAATAAACATCACTGAAACTCGGAAATGAGTACATGAGGATACGTCATACTTTTCTTTCTACTTTTATACATTTCAAATTTTATTTAATGAAATATTTGTAAACTTTATACTACCCACTAATGAACAGCTACAATCTATTGAACACTTAACATGAAATTTTTCACTTGATGTTGACAACAACTTTGTGAGTTAGGTACTATTACCATCATCTTCATTTTAGTGATAAGGAAACTGAGGCTTTGAGAGGGTCATTAACATTTTGAAGGTCCCACAGCCAGAACAAAGATTCAGTTCACCCTATTAACCACCCTCCTATAGTGGATTTTCTAAAGACTGTATAATGCTCCTAAGTCGTGTGTCTAGTTTTACATGAAATGAGAACAGAAGTAGTCCTTGGGGAAAGTAGGCATCTGGGTTTCAGTCATTTAAAAAAAATTTTAAATCTCCAAAATACATAACAAAAATAATCAGGTAAACAATAGCGTGTCCAACCCATGCCAAAGAGAATGTATCACTACTGCTATTCACAATAAAAAGCCTATTTGAACCAACACATTATCCCTCCCCAAAGTATTACTGAGCCTTTCAGGGAATGAAAAAGCAGGCATAGTACTTGTCGACAGGCAAAAGGACATATGGTCCTTAAGGGAATATGAATTTGAATAGAAAAATTTAAACAATGGAGAACGGTCTGCTTCTTAGATCCCCTGATGCATGAAGTTTGGTTCACTTCCAATAGCAATCAGAAGATGCTGGCAGAGGCCCAGCTGGCCCGCTTGCGAGACCATCTGGAAGAAAGAAAAGTGTCGGCCACACACTGGTCAGGCTCACAAGAAGAGCACTGGATTGCTGGTCCATTTTTACATTACCTGTGGAACTACTAGTAAGGTTAAAGAGCGACATCAACTTCAAATCATCCACCACTTCAAAATAATTAAAGAGTCTTGTCAAGATATTAAGGGAAGCTTTTCAGAAACAGAAGGAATCAAGCTTAGAATGCTTTATTACCGCTTATTAATGCTTTATTAGTCTGGAGTTTATCCCTGGTCTAATTTAGGGCCAATATGACCTTCTTTCCTGAATGTAACTCAAGAAAACTATCTTTATGATTCTGTTCATATCTAACCACCCAGACATTATGCCCCTGATTTGGATATATAGCTTTGAGGTTGAAAACTCTTATCTGTCCTCAACATTCTGTTCTGGGAGAAAATAACTTTTCACACTGCAAGAAACCAGCCTAATTCTTTTTTCTGAGAAACAAAGATGCAATTTTCACAAGGATTTCTCAGACACCAGAGATAAAATAGTTGATCATAAAAAGGTGATTTGTAAATCCTGTTAGATTCATGGAGAAAGTGTGTGCGGTATAGATTTCCAATTGTCCTTTCCCCATTGAAAAAGATATACAACCAGGGTTGCTTTATCACAGTTTTACTGAATTTCAGATCTGTCACATAGTAATAAAAGGTAAAAAATTAAGAGAGTAAATTCGGAATCAATCAGTGTCTAATTCAAATAGTCTTTGTAAAAACCTTAATGAATTCCCTGGTGGTCCAATGGTGAGGACTCCGCACCTTCACTGCCTAGGGTGTGCATTCAATCCCTGGTTAGGGAACTAAGATCCCATAAGCCGTGTGGCATGGCCAGAAACAATAATAATAATAATTTTTTAAATAATAAAATAAAATTTAAAACCCACATAGATTATCTAATAGTGCCCAAATGGGTTAAAAAAGAAAGAACAATAAAAACTGAGAAAATATACAATAAAAACTGAGAAAATATACGGTAACATACATGTAGGTAAATTAGGACAACTAAAACTATCGTAGTATATTTTCTACTTCATCAATGTTTTCCACCAAAGAGCGAATGTCAATATTTTATGTGCAACTGGAGGAATAATAGACATTGAATTGTTATTGTTAAAAGNTGAGAAAATATACAGTAACATACATGTAGGTAAATTAGGACAACTAAAACTATCGTAGTATATTTTCTACTTCATCAATGTTTTCCACCAAAGAGCGAATGTCAATATTTTATGTGCAACTGGAGGAATAATAGACATTGAATTGTTATTGTTAAAAGAAAAGAACTATAACAGCAAATCATGTTCACCATCAGTTCAGTTCAGTTCAGTTCAGTCACTCAGTCGTGTCTGACTCTTAGCGACCCCACAGACTGCAGCCCACCAGGCTCCTCCATCCATGGGATTTTCCAGGCAAGAGTACCGGAGTGGGGTGCCATTGCCTTCTCCGAATATGCTGTCTAGGTTGGTCATAACTTTCCTTCCAAGGAGTAAGCGTCTTTTAATTTCATGGCTGCAGTCACCATCTGCAGTGATTTTGGAGCCCCCTAAAATAAAGTCTGACACTGTTTCCACTGTTTCCCCATCTATTTCCCATGAAGTGATGGGACCAGATGCCATGATCTTCGTTTTCTGAATGTTGAGCTTTAGGCCAACTTTTTAACTCTCCTATTTCACTTTCATCAAGAGGCTCTTTAGTTCTTCACTATTTGCCATAAGGGTGGTGTCATCTGCCTATCTGAGGTTATTAATATTTCTCCCGGCAATCTTGATTCCAGCTTGTGCTTCTTCCAGCCCAGCGTTTCTCAAGATGTACTCTGCATACAAGTTAAATAAGCAGGGTGACAATATACAGCCTTGACGTACTCCCTTTCCTATTTGGAACCAGTCTGTTGTTCCATGTCCAGTTCTAACTGTTGCTTCCTGACCTGCATACAGGTTTCTCAGGAGGCAGGTTAGGTGGTCTGGTATTTCCATCTCTTTCAGAATTTTCCACAGTTGATTATGATCCACACAGTCAAAGGCTTTGGCATAGTCAATAAAGCAGAAATAGATGTTTTTCTGGAACTCCCTTGCTTTTTCCATGATCCAGCAGATGTTGGCAATTTGATCTCTGGTTCCTCTGCCTTTTCTAAAACCAGCTTGAACATCTGGGAGTTCACGGTTCACGTATTGCTAAAGCCTGGCTTGGATTCACCACCACTTTATGGGATTACTGATAATGTAGGTGCTGTCTTCTTTATTCTCAATTTTTAAAAGCACTTATTTATCATTCACATAACTCTCTTTCACACCATAGGAAATGTAGATCATGTACATTTCATATAGCAATGCAGTTATTCATTCACTTAAAAAATACAACAATAAACTTGACAAGCCACCATGTTATATGCCAAGCACTGTGCTAGACCCAGGGAATACAACTATGAATAAGGTCCCCATCTACCTGAAGCTCCAGGAGAGAGAAACTACTCAATAGACAATTAGACAATAATAGACATTAGGAACTAATGTAATTACAATTCTGATGACTCCTGGAAAGGAAAATATAGGGCACTTTGAGAGAGTGTAAAAGTGGACCCTAAATGTGAACATTTCTTTTACCAGAAAACTCACCAAGATATCCTTGCTGCCTCCCCAATTTTCCAACCTACTTGCAAGCCTGCAATTAGACAGAGTCGTGAGACTGGCTCNGGCACTTTGAGAGAGTGTAAAAGTGGACCCTAAATGTGAACATTTCTTTTACCAGAAAACTCACCAAGATATCCTTGCTGCCTCCCCAATTTTCCAACCTACTTGCAAGCCTGCAATTAGACAGAGTCGTGAGACTGGCTCTGACCAGTGGCCTGGGAGGAGAGATATGTCACTCCCAGAAGGAAGTATATGAGACGGTGTCACCTTCCAACTCTTTCCTCCCCAGCCATGAAGGTCATGGAGATCATGTGTTGAGATGAAGTTTCACAAGATATGAGCAGCCTGGAGTTGCAGATCACGAGGACAAGGTACCCTGGAAAGTCACCAATTTCATCAGACTTCCTATGATAAAGTCGTTGTGCAAAGCCACCGAGATTTTGAGGTTCGTTCATTACTACCATAAAACTATTCTTCCTTGGCAATATCCTGATAGAAACTAGGCTTTAAAAAAATCAACAAAACAATAAGTCAAGCCCTGATTTGTAGCATTTTCAGATTTTGTGGTCTAAATCTCCAAGAAAGAGCCATCCCCAATTTCAAGCTATCAATGTGACAACCAGGTACCTGGAGAACAGAGTTGAGTTGAAAAGAGATGCACTAGTAGCCCACTGTTATCTAATTCTTCATCGTGGGGACCTAACAGACATAAATAAGCTCTAGAGTATAAATAATGGTATACTGTAGTATAGTAAGTAGGAGGCAAGGAACTTTGCATATTTATTATCTTTGTTTTAATACAATTTAGTTATACATAAGTTTTTAATAGTTAACTGTGTTTAACAACTTCTCACAAAATTCTTGAAATATATATTATTTTTCATATTCTTTTCCATTATGGGTTATTACAATTTGCTGAAATCCCTTTAGTAGCAAAAAATCCTTTTATTCAAAGGTTGAAGTTAAATGACTAAAAATGTCTTTAAAAACCACAGTGATGGAAATGGTACATAGTAGGGATAGGCATGCAGTCTGTCAACAAACAGTAAGAATAATATACAAGATCCTTTCTTAATTCACAACCTGAAGAGAACATGAAGGCTTCTGAAAGGGAGAAGAAACTCACCCACAAAGAGCTAAAGTTGGAAATCTTCACCAACTTACCTGGACAAGCAGATGTTAATGGGGTACCTTGGTCTCTAGAGCTATGCACCTTTACATCATGACTTGAGAACACAACATCTGTATGACTTGGGCCTTTGTTGTTTTTAACATAATCCATCATAATAAAGGAATCTCAGAAGATCCATGAAACACTAACAAAAACCTACTTGCAGAAATTTTGACAAATTCCCATCCCACTAAGAATTGAGGTGCAGAGCTTTTTATTATTTTTTTCTCACATTACATTGCAATTACCGGTGTATATTTTTGCTTCACAGGAAAATGGATTCTATTTTATTTATGTTTCTATATGTGACCCCTAAGTATCCGCACAGGGCTTCCCTGGTGGTCCAGTGATTCAGAATCTACCTGTTAGGGGATACAGGTTCGGTCCCTGGTCCGGGAAGATTCCACAAGCCGTGCAGTGACTAAGCCAGTGCACCACACCTACTGAGTCCACTTGCCTGGAGCCTGTGCTCCACAGCAAGGGAGGCCACTGCAATGAGAAGTCCATGCACCACAGCGAAGAGAAGGCCTTGCTCACCCCAGCTAGAGAAAGCCCACACACGGCAACAGAAACCCAGTGCAGCCCAAATGAATATTAAAAGGAAAAAAAGGATCAGCACAGAAAAGGGACCAAAAAAGAGGATCAAGGAGTAAGCGGGGAAAAATATATCGCATGCTTTTTGTTTGAGATCTTCAGACCCTCACTCCAGCTTCACTTGCTTCTGTCTGTAGCCCCAAGGATCATTCATTCTCCTATTCTTCTGTTCACAGGAATCTATCTCACTGGTAAACAACTCAGGACAAATGTTCAAGAGGCCTCCCTGCCCTCACTTCCTCCATGCTTCAACACCTGCCCTTCTCTAGACTCGCTGTTTCCCCGTCATTGTTTTTTTTAAAACAGCAGCTGTATCCTATTCAGCCATGTGCTGGTAAGTGTATAACAATCAGCTCTCAGGGCTGGAAAGTCAAAGAGAGACCTGATTTGTAGCATTTACCAATTTTTGATGTAAACTGGTATAAATACGTTCACTGTGACTGATTTCTAGCTACCAGTGTGACTTCACTGAACACAGATTTGAGAAGAGATGTACGTATAGTAACATATGGATGTGTGTTGGACTATAAAGTAAGCTGAGTGCCAAAGAATTGATGCTTTTGAACTGTGGTGTTGGAGAAGACTCTTGAGAGTCCCTTGGACTGCAAGGAGAGCCAATCAGTTCATCCTAAAGAAAATCAGTCCTGAATATTCATTGGAAGGACTGATGCTGAAGCTGAAACTCCANGGGCTTCCCTTGTGGCTCAGCTGGTAAAGAATCTGCTTGCAATGCAGGAGACCTGGGTTTGATCCCTGGTTTGGGAAGATCCCCTGGAGAAGGGATAGGCTACCCGCTTCAGTGTTCTGGCCTGGAGAATTCCATGGACGTGGACATGACTAAGCGACTTTCACTTTCATTCTCGAAAGTCAATAAATAGCTTAATATATGTCTTGATGTTCATGATGTTGTATCAGTTTTTTCTGGCCTAGAATGTGCCCTCATATCTAAGGATTCAGTTTGTTAATTTCAGAGAACGTGTATTTCTTAAGTATGTAGCTCTTTTTACTATTCCATCTAGTGTCTGTGTTGGATGGTCTCTGACCTCCATATTGCTCGTCTTTTACATATTTTAATCTTTATCCTTTTTTCTCTGCATTCACAGATTATTGCAAGCGTTTCCTCCACATCACTAATTTTATTTTCACTCACTGTCCATCCTGTTCCTTGCTCTTCCTAAATTATTTGTTAACTGTATTATGGTGCTCTGTGGGGTCTCAGTTTCTTTAATGCAGAAATTTGTGTTCATATTATTCAGTTCTTTTATTACCTCATTTCAGGGCCTCAGTGTTATAAAATAATAGTATCATAAAGTTCCTCTACACCTTAAAGCACTCCCAGTAAATCTTTTTGTTTGTTTAGAGAGGGTATATTTTTATTTAAAAAACCCATTCTCCCCCTTAAAACTTCTGTCTTTTTATACCAGGTTCTGTTCTTCTCCTCTTCATCTTTTCTTCCTTCTTTTTGCCTAATGAGTTTGCTAACTGGTCATTGCATTCCTTTTCATTTTTCACTGGACAACTGTGTCCTGAAGTCCTACCTAATCTGTTCTAATGCTTCCACCTTATTTAGGACCAGTCAGTCTGCCCCGTTTGGAGCTAATTTAATGTGTGGAGTTGCTTTCAATCCAAGTGTCTCTAGCCTGAGGGCACAGTGGGAGATGAGTGAGCATCCAGGTCAGGAGAAGCCTTCTCCTGTGAAGTCCAGTTAAATGTCTCGCACCAGTGTCCACCCCACGCAGCTGTGGGTATATTTTCTCATTCATCCAGCTCCCCACAGAAACCTGAAAATTCAGATGACATGGAGGCCTTTCTCAAGAGTAAGTAGGGTTGGCTACATTTGAGGCATTTTCCTTTCCTTTTCTCAGGGCTACCTACAAACTCCCTAAGACTGCTTTTGTCCAGTCAGAAGGCATTAATAAAAATTATCAGGCTTCTCAATACTATTCCTGTGGGTATGAAAAAAAAGACCTACCCCAAAACCTCTCACATTCTCCTTAGCCATCTTTATTTGAACCTTATTTGAAGAACAATTATGTAAAATTGTTCTCCTTCATTTGGATGCCATTCATTCATAAATTGTTGCCTTTTTTCCCACTATTTCTGTTCATTAGATTTGGCGGAAGATTGTTTAATCTGGATTTATCTTGCCATTGTATTCAGATGTCAGTTTATCCTATTTTCAGATCTTATAAGCTTATGATAATGTATGAACGGAAAATATCCAGAGACATATTGCTGATACTTAATTGCTAAGAAATAAAAACTTTCGGTCAGTCTACTTATCGCTCTTGGTCAGAGTATTTATATGCTCTAAACATTCTAAGACTGCAACCATATGATAGCAAAGAGGCACAGACTTCAGTTTCCAAGCCCTGGAGTCCCACAGGCCTGTGTTCAAAATCTCGACTTAGCCACTCACTCGCGGTGCGATAGTGAGAAAGTTATGTAAAGCCTGTTTATCATCCTAATCTGGTGATTAAAAAGGGGATGATAATAAGAATACCTACTTCATCAATTGCAAGGATTAAATAATTCACATTAAGTGCTTATCAGAGTGCCTGGCACTGAACCATCTACTTTGTAAGTTCTATGTGAGGCTTCTCCTTTCTGGAGAAGAAAGGTGATGTAGATATATGATGTAGCCTGTACAATAGGAATTTTTAAAATTGAAAGGAACCTTAAAGGTTATCTTATCTAAGCCTCTGTTATAAAAAATGAATTAAGATCATGAGAAATTACACCAGAAATAATATTAAGCCTATTCCCAAATACCCTGATTCATCTCTTGGTCAATAGATATGAATGTTCTGAAGGTGCATTTCTCATTGTAAACTATTAACTAGGTATCTCGCCCACTAAAAACACAACGAAATCATTTTGGCAAGACCCGTGACAACAACCGAGGAATTCTGGATTTAGGTCCAGTGAACTTTCTACTGATTGACAGCTTATCTTACATTATTAAAGGAACTACCTTTAATCCATGAAGTTTTATAAACATATTTGCACATAAATAAATGTAGCTTTTTACTTATTTAGTTTGGGTAAAGAGACATATCACTAAAGTGCTATCCTATTCACAAGATATAGGTCTGTCATAGAGACACACTGCTGCTGCTGCTGCTAAGTCGCTTCAGTCATGTCCGACTCTGTGCGACCCCACAGATGGCAGCCCACCAGGCTCCCCCGTCCCTGGGATTTTCCAGGCGAGAGTACTGGAGTAGGGTGCCATTGCCTTCTCCTAGAGACACACTAAGCTCATCCAAAGCTTGATCTTGGCCATATCCACTATAAAAGTTTTACCCAAATTCATAATTATCGAAATATACCTTTTTAAAGATTATGGTGTCAACAATGCAGTGACATAACTAGCTTAAAGAAACTAGCTGAATGAATCCTTGGAGGAAAAATACTTAATATAGTAAACCTCTAGCATCATAATATATGGTGTTTCCAGCCCAGACATTCTAAGCCTAAAAGAGGTCAGAGCGGGATAAGCCCTGGAGAATGTTTCACTGGATGAAACTTGTGTGCCATTCCTACTTTTCTGAGGCACAGTCACCAGTAGTCGTCTTTATACAGTGCAGTTCCCAGACCCTGCCCTCCTTAGCTTTGTTGTTATTGTTCAGTTACTAAGTCATGTCCAACTCTATGCAACCCATGGACTGCAGCATGCCAGGCTCCTCTGTCTTCCACTATCTCCTGGAGTTTGCTCAAATTTATGTCCACTGAGTCAGTGATACTATCCAACCATCTCCTCCTCTGCCACCCTCTTCTCCTTTGCCTTCCGCCTTTTCCAGCATCAGGGTCTTTTCTAATGAGTCAGCTCTTTACATCAGGCAGCCAAAATACTGGAGCTTCAGCTTCAGCATCAGTCCTTTCAGTGAATATTCAGGGTTGATTTCCTTTAGGACTGACTTGTTTGATCTCCTTGAAGCCCAAAAGACTCTCAAGAGTCTTCTCCAGCACCACAATTTAAAAGCATCAACTCTTTGGTGCTCAGCCTTCTTTATGGTCCAATTCTCACATTCATACATGACTACTGGAAAAAAATCACAGCTTGGACTATATGAACCTTTGTCAATGAAGTGATGTCTCTGCTTTTTAATATGCCATCTGGGTTTGTCATCCCTTTCCTTCCAAGGAGAGCATCTTTTAATTTGATAGCTGTAGTCAATGAACTGTACTCATTTCATATGCTAATAAAATAATGCTCAAATTCCTTCAAGCTTGGCTTCAACAGTATGTGAACCAAGAACTTACAGATGTACAAGCTGGATTTAGAAAAGGCAGAGGAACCAGAGATCAAATTGCCAACATTTGTTGGATCATAGAAAAAGCAAGAGAACTCCAGAAAAACATCTACTTCTGCTTCATTGACTACGCTAAAGTCTTTGACTGTGCAGATCACAACAAACTGTGGAAAATTCTTAAAGAGATGTGAATACCAGACTACCTTACCTGCCTCCTGTGAAACCTGTATGCAGGTCTGAAGCAACAATTAGACCTGGACATGGAACAATGGACTGGTTCAAAATTGGGAAAGGAGTAGGTCAGGGCTGTATATTGTCACCCTACTTATTTAACTTCTATGCAGAGTACATCATGCAAAATGCCGGGCTGGATGAAGCACAAGCTGGAATCAAGAAAGGGAGAAATCAATAACTTCAGGTATGCATATGACACCACCCTTATGGAAGAAAGCAAAGAGTAACTAAAGGGTCTCTTGATGAAGGTGAAAGAGGAGAGTGAAAAGGCTGGCTTAAAACTCAACATTCAAAAAAATGAATATCATGGCATCCAGTCCCATAACTTCACAGCAAATAGATGAGGAAACAATGAAAACAGTGACAGACTTTATTTTCTTGGACTTCAAAATTAGCATGGATGGTGACTGTAGCCATGAAATTAAAAGATGCTTGCTCCTTGGAAGAAAAGCAATGACAAACGTAGACAGGATATTAAAAAGTAGAGACATTACTCTGCCTACAAAGGCCCATAGAGTCAAAACTATGGTTTTTCCAGTAATCATGTATGGATGTGAGAGCTAAACAATAATAAAAGCTGAGTGCCGAAGAAGTTATGTTTTCGAACTGTGGTGCTGGAGAAGACGCTTGAGAGTCCCTTGGGCTACAAGATGAAACCAGTCAATCCTAAAGGAAACCAGTGCTGAATATTCACTGGAAGGACTGATGCTGAAGCTGAAGCTCCAATACTTTGGCTACCTGATTCGAAGAACTGACTCATTTGAAAAGACCCTGATGCTGGGAAAGATTGAAGGCAGGAGGAGAAGGGGACGACAGAGGGTGAGATGATTGGATGGCATCACTGACTCAATGGACATGAGTTTGAGCAAGCTCTGAGAGATGGTGATGGACAGGGAGGCCTGGCGTGCTGCAGTTCATGGGGTGTCAGAGAGTCGGACACAACTGAGCGGCTGAACAAGCCACCGCCTGCAGTGATTTTGGAGCCCAAGAAAATAATATCTGTCTTTGTTTCCACTTTTTCCCTTTCCATTTGCCAGGAAGTGATAGGACCATCAGATGCCATGATCTTAGTTTATAGAATGCTGAGTTTTAAGCCTGTTTTTTCACTTTCCTTTTTCACCCTCATCAAGATGCTCTTTCGTTCCTCTCTGCTTCCTACCATTAGAGTGGTATCATTTGCATATCTGAGGTTGTGGTTGGTATTCCTCCCAGCAATCTTTATTTCAGCTTGTGATTCAGCCAGCCCAGCATTTGCATGATATACTCTGCATAATTTAGCTTATCACCCTCTAAAACAGCCAATGGTCATTCAGACTGTATTGTTGCCAAAATACTTATTCAAGCTTCTCTTATCCTCTGAGTGCCAACCAGGTAATGGGATAAACAGGTCAGTTATAACTGGTTATGAGCTAAAGAATTAGACCCGTGGTACAATATCCCACTCCCTTCCCTTCCCAGAAAACATATTCACAGACAATATCTTCACTGCTATGGCTTAACCTAAAGGAATGCCTTCATTGGGGGGAAAAAAAAATCATGCCACAGAAGCCAGAAGGAAGTTATGGCATCTTACAGCTGTCAGAGGTCCCTAAGGGCTGCCCTAGACTACTAAATGAAATGTGTCCTGTAAGACTTGGAGGACTCCTCACAGAAGCCCAAGCATACAGCTACTTAGTCCCGGTCTGGTATCAAACATCTCAAGCCATCGTGACTCTGGGGCTTCAGGAGATGGCCAATACAGGTCACTTCTGGCTTGTGGGATCCAGTTCCCTGGCCAGCGGTTGAACCCCAACTGCATCGGGACTATGGAGTCTTAGCCACTGGACCCCCAGGGAAGACCCAGAAGTTGCGTCTTTTTATCCTATGTGTCTTTTTATCCTTCTTCTCCCTTTTTAGTGCCCAGAAGTTAGACATGGTGACATGCCATCTAGGACCACGCAGATGAGGCTAATATTTTAGGGCCACAGGTTGAATTGCAGGATAGAAGGAGCCTACATAACAATGTTATATGAGAAAATAATTAGACTATAAAATTCTATATGAGTCTATATTGTTTAAACACCTGTCTTTGTTAACAGTAGCTTATTCTGTACCCTAACTGAAACATTTTGTAATTTCATTTGTTTAACATTTATAATTTATGCTTTTACTTACTAATTGCTATTTCATTTTCTCTAGCTGTTGCAGAGCATTTCCATCAAGGAACAATAAAATACTCTAAGAAATACACACATTTCTGTACAAAGAGAGAAGGCAACTTTGCTAAAATGGGTGGGTGTTAAAACCAAGCAATAGCTCAGGATGATCATTTTATCAGCTAATTATAAAAATTCAAGTTGGGAAAAACAAACCCTATTCTCAAGGTTACACACAGTGCTGTCTACTTGTATAGAATATTAACAATGTCTGTTAAGAGAAAGTGCACCTGAATACGGAACTTGATTCTTTTTGAAACAATTAGGGCACAAACTAGAAGAAAACATTCCAGTCATTCAAGATAAATGATTTCCTGTTGCTGAATCCTCTTAGCAGATATAAACAAATTACTCTAAATCTATATTTAACAATATTTTAAGTTTGTAGCGCACCAGCTGCGACGGACCACACAGAAGCGTGGCTGAGAGGAGCTACCCCATGCCCGAGGTCAGGCGCAGCGGCCAAGAGGGGCAACCCCACGTCCAAGGCGCAGGAGGGCCGAGAGGAGCTACTCCACGTTCAAGTTCAGGAGGGGCAGCAGTGAGGAGATACCCCTCGTCCAAGGTAAGGAGCAGCGGCTGTGCTTTGCTGGAGCAGCCGTGAAGAAATACCCAACGTCCAAGGTAAGAGAAACCCAAGTAAGACGGTAGGTGTTGCGAGAGGCATCAGAGGGCAGACACACTGAAACCGTAAACACAGAAAACTAACCAATCTGATCAGATGGACCATAGCCTTGTCTAACTCAATGAAACTAAGCCATGCCATGTGGGGCCACCCAAGACGGGCAGGTCATGGTGGAGAGGTCTGACAGAATGTGGTCCACTAGAGAAGGGAATGGCAAGCCATTTCAGTATCCTTGCCTTGAGAACCCCATGAACAGTATAAAAAGGCAAAATGATAGGATACTGAAAGAGGAACTCCCCAGGTCAGTGTGCCCAGTATGCTACTGGAGATCAGTAGAGAAATAACTCCAGAAAGAAGGAAGGGATGGAGCCAAAGCAAAAACAATACACAGCTGTGGATGTGACTGGTGATAGAAGCAAGGTCTGATGCTGTAAAGAGCAATATTGCATAGGAATCTGGAATGTTAGGTCCATGAATCAAGGCAAATTGGAAGTGGTCAAACAGGAGATGGCAAGAGTGAACGTCAACATTCTAGGAATCAGCGAACTAAAATGGACTGGAATGGGTGAATTTAACTGAGCTGACCATTATATCTACTACTGTGGGCAGGAATCCCTTAGAAGAAATGGTAGTAGCCATCATGGTCAACAAAAGAGTCTGAAATGCAGTACTTGGATGCAATCTCAAAAACAACAAAATAATCTCTGTTCGTTTCCAAGGCAAACCATTCAATATCATGGTAATCCAAGCCTATGCCCCAAGCAGTAATGCTGAAGAAGCTGAAGTTGAACAGTTCTATGAAGACCTACAAGACCTTTTAGAACTAACACCCAAAAAAGATGTCCTTTTCATTATAGGGGACTGGAATGCAAAAGTAGGAAGTCAAGAAACACCTGGAGTAACATGGAAATTTGGCCTTGGAGTATGGAATGAAGCAGAACAAAGGCTAATAGAGTTTTGCCAAGAGAAATCACTGGTCATAGCAAACACCCTCTTCCAACAACACAAGAGAAGACTCTACACATGGACATCACCAGATGGTCAACACTGAAATCATGTTTATTATATTCTTTGCAGCCAAAGATGGAGAAGCTCTATACAGTCAGTAAAAACAAGACCGGGAGCTGACTGTGGCTCAGATCAGGAAGTCCTTATTGCCAAGTTTAGACTTAAATTGAAGAAAGTAGGGAAAACCACTAGACCATTCAGATATGACGTAATCAAATACCTTATGATTATACAGTGGAAGTAAGAAATAGATTTAAGCGACTAGACCTGATAGACAGAGTGCCTGATGAACTATGGAATGAGGTTCGTGACATTGTACAGGAGACAGGGATCAAGACCATCCCCATGGAAAAGAAATGCAAAAAAGCAAAATGGCTGTCTGGGGAGGCCTTACAAATAGCTGTGAAAAGAAGAGAGGCAAAAAGCAAAGGAGAAAAGGAAAGATATAAGCATCTGAATGCAGAGTTCCAAAGAATAGCAAGAAGAGATAAGAAAGCCTTCCACAGTGATCAGTGCAAAGAAATAGAGGAAAACAACAGAATGGAAAAGACTAGAGATCTCTTCAAGAAAATTAGAGATACCAAGAGAACATTTCATGCAAAGATGGGC
>SJYV01030941.1:24410-55336 GCA_006410875.1 Neotragus pygmaeus
TTATTTAACTTACATGCAGAGTACCTCATGAGAAACACTGGGCTGGAGGTAGCACAAGCTGGAATCAAGATTGCCGGGAGAAATATCAATAATCTCAGAGATGCAGATGACACCACCCTTATGGCAGAAAGTGAATAGGAACTAAAGAGCCTGTTGATGAAAGTGAAACAGGAGAGTGAAAAAGTTGGCCTAAAGCTCAACATTCAGAAAACGAAGATCATGGCATCTGGTCCCATCACTTCATGGGAAATAGATGGGGAAACAGTGGAAACAGTGGCTGACTTTATTTTTCTGGGCTCCAAAATCACTGCAGATGGTGGTTGCAGCCATGAAATTAAAAGACGCTTACTCCTTGGAAGCAAAGTTATGACCAACCTAGATAGCATATTCAAAAGCAGAGACATTACTTTGCCAATAAAGGTTCATCTAGTCAAGGCTATAGTTTTTCCAGTGGTCATGTATGGATGTGAGAGTTGGACTATAAAGAAAACTGAGCGCTGAAGAATTGATGCTTTTGAAGTGTGGTGTTGGAGAAGACTCTTGAGAGTCCCTTGGACTGCAAGGAGATCCAACCAGTCCATTCTAAAGGAGATCAGTCCTGTGTGTTCGTTGGAAGGACTGATGCTAAAGCTGAAACTCTAATACTTTGGCTACCTCATGCGAAGAGTTGACTCATGGAAAAGACCCTGATGCTGGGAGGGATTGGGGGCAGGAGGAGAAGGGGACAACAGAGGATGAGATGGCTGAGTTTGAATGAACTCCAGGAGTTGGTGATGGACAGGAAGGCCTGGCGTGCTGCGATTCAAGGGGTTGCAAAGAGTCAGACACGACTGAGCGACTGAACTGAACTGAAGGTAAATTTGTTCAGAAGAGATAATGGACATGTTCAAACAGTTTCTGATATAAACAGATTGTTATATCAATTTCAGAAAGTATATTGCTCTGAGATGCAAATTTATCTCATAGATAACTAGAGAACTAAGTAAGAAAGAAAAATTTGAGAGTTATAAAGACAAGGAAGCAGTCAGAAAAAAAAAAGAGAGAGAGAAATAATTTTAAAATAAAGAGCACTAGTGCTAAAAGTTTTGTTTCACTGTGATGTCAATTAGACCATGATTTTTTTCTATTACACTACCACAAATAAAACACAGTAAACACAGAAGCAGTATGATTAGAAGAGGAGAAGAAATGTGTGTCTCTAGTCTTTCTAATCCTCTTTGGGCTACCAAAATTGGGTGGGAGAGGTGAGTCAGGTAAGTTAAATGTTGATGGATGAGAAAGAAATCACATAGCCTTCAGAGAAGTCACAGAGCATCTGGAAGAAGCTACAAGGCCTTTCAGTTTCACAAAATATAAATAAGTCTTAGGCAGGATCTCATCACAAAATGAGAATTCATGGTAATAAATTAACCTCTCTCACCTTCTCTTTTGCCACTAATGGAATCATGCTCACCATGTCACTCAAAAACAGAAAGTCAGTCATCCATGATTCTTCTCTCCCTTTTATCTCACATTCTGTCACATGTCACACTTCATCTCATTTCCACCACCACTGGATTTGGGCGCTGGGTACCTCACATCCCAGATCACTACCAACAGCCTGCACCTCATCTTACTCTTCAGTCACCACATTTGTTAATTCATTAGTTAAACAAACGTTTATATTAATAGTGCCTAGTGCAGTAAGTAAGTGCTCGGGGTGCCACAGTACACAAGTCAACCGCCATGGTGCTTATGTTCTAGGAAGAGATACCAGCAAATCAATTTTATGGTATTTTTGCCTTTAAAGACTCCAAAGAACAATCCCAGATCTTATCCTGTGTTGTGGACTGAATTGTGTCCCCTCTAAAATTCCTACGGTGAAACCCTAACCCCCAGTGTGACTGCATTTGGAGACACTGCCTTTAAGGAGGTGACCGGGGTTAAGTGAGGCTATGAGGGTGGAGCCTTGATCAGACAGGACTAAGGTCCTTATAAGAAGAAGGAATTTCCTGGTGGAACAGTGTTTAGGCCTCAACGTTCTCACTGCTGGGAGCCCCGGGTTTGATCTCAGGTTGGGGAACTAAGATCCTGCAAGCTCTGCGGTACAGCGAAAAAACAAACAAATAAACAAAACAAAGAGGAAGAGACACCAGAGATTTCTCTCTCCCCACACACACGCAGTCAAAAGGCCCTGTGAAGGTGCAGCAAGAAGGCAGCTGTCTGCAGCCAAGGAGGGAGGCCTCCACAGAAACAGCCTCGAGGGCACTTTAATCTAACACTCTCAGTCACAAGATCTACGAGAAAATAAATTTCTGTTGTTTAGGCCGTCCAGCTTCTGGTCCTCTGTTACAAGGCAGCGCAAGCTAGGTCATTACTCTCATTCTCACCAAACAGGCCCTGTTCTCTACCAGGCCTCAGTGTCAGGGAAGTAAAATCCTCTACATACACTCACAAGATAACTCATCAGGAATAAGAGTCACAGCACAGACAGAACTTGCACCATACCCTGAGCAAAAACAAAACAACAAACAAACAAAAACTCACTGAGTCCAAGTGATTCGTCAAACTTAGGATTTATTAGACATAGCTTACTAACTGCCAAGTTTACCTTTCCGGTTACTGTATCAATTCTTTGGCCAGTTTTTGAGTATCTGAGGTGGCTGCTAAGTCACTTCAGACGGCAGCCTACCAGGCTCCCCTGTCCCTGGGATTCTCCAGGCAAGAACACTATAGTATCAATTCTTTGGTCAGTTTTTGAGTATCTGAGGTTACTAATTTACATAAAGATTTTGGTCTTTGCCAGAACGGACACCTGTGTCTTTCCTTTCTGCTCAGCCACCAAAATAGCTACTCATTTTTACAAACATTAGGTCTCAAATGAGGGTTGAGGAATTTTTTTTCTCTCATCCAGCAGAGGTGACTCACATTTTAAACAAGTTTTTCCTTTTAGTAATAAAGTTTTCACAAGTTCAAAAATACCTCTGAAAACTTAACAGAAACCTTCAAAGCTACTGGTTGTGACATGAATCAGCATATCTTAAAGTTTAGTGGTGGCATTATTCAGCAAAATATGCCTAAATGAAACAGAATACTTAAGTAAATATTATAACTCTTAGGAAGCATTTCAGGGAAGCATTTTAAATTTATACTAAATTTTATATATATATACATGAAAATGATTATCCTCTTGTGAGAAATTTTTCTATTGGTCAATAATAAGTTTTTTCCAATTTTTGAAAGATGAATAAAACCTTTTAGGAAGAAGGAAGGAAAGAATATTTCAGAAGACAGAAGTTGGGCTCTCTAAGCAGATTCCTGCTATATAACCTTGCCCTGGGTGAAGCCCAAATGTGTACCATACAAAATAGCTCTCACTGCTTCAGATTTGGGCTTCCCAGGTGGTGCACAGGTAAAGAATCCACCTGCCAAAGCAGGAGGCGCAGGTTTGATCCCTGGGTCAGGAAGATCCCCTGGAGGAGGAAATGGCAACCCACTCCAGTGTTCTTGCCTGGAGAATCCCATGGACAGAGGAGCCTGACAGGCTACAGTCTATGGGGTCACAAAGAGTCGGACATGACTAAGCGCACACACATGCTTCGGGTTTACGTGCCACAGAGACAATTAATAATCTTGTATGCCTCACAGTTTATATCTCACTTGCATCATTAGTCACTGTTCAGATTCAAATGTACCCAAAACTCAATGACTTCTCTGTGTACAGAGGCACAGATGTACCATTCTGTTTTGGTTTTTGAGGCTGTTTATATGACGTGCTACACACTCACCCTGAAGGTAAAGTTTCAAAAAAGCAAACAAAAAAAACCTTTATCTTATTCTGATTTAAAGGATAGGATATATTCACATGGGCCTCCCTGGTGGTTCAGATGATAAAGAATCCACCTGCAGTGCGGGAAATCTGGGTCTGATCCCTGGGTTGGGAAGATCCCCTGGAGGAGGGCATGGCAACCCAGTCCAGTATTCTTGCCTGGAGAATCCCCATGGACAGAGGAGGCTGGCAGGTGACAGTCCATGGGGTGACAAAGAGTCAGACATAACTGAGTGACTAAGCACATATATTCACAGAAAATATTCAAACAATTTAGAAGAGTATAAAGAAAAAAGTTTTTTTGAAAACTTCCAAAAAACTACTGCTGTACACTGCTGTACAGATTTGAAGGACTGTCTTTCCAGATGCTTCTCAATCCATGTATATACATACCCATATTCTAAAATTGTAATGATCTGATACCCATGTTATTCTGTAACCTGATGTTTTCGCTTAAGGGGTAGGCTTTCATGTCAGTGAATAATTGATATACATAGATATATGTCATATTCTTTAATGGCTGCATAATATTCCTATCCTTATATATGTCACAATACATTCAAACAATCGCTTCCCTTGGTTGCTTCCAATTTTTTGAGATTGTGAACTACAATGTAATGACTGTGTGATTCCACTTTTGTGTATTGGTCTGATTATTTCTTGTGGACAATTACTTAGCGATGGATTCTGCAGAATCAAAAAATTATTTGCCTTTTGAGCTTTGGATTTTTAAAATGTGTATGTTGCCAAACTGCCTTCAGAAAGCTGTGTGCCTATTTTCTCTTATCAACACTGTACAAGAATGTCTATTCCCCCCTAGCCCTGCAAACACTGACTTTTGCCCATCTTTTCCAACTTTGACACTATCGTAGATATATTAGTTCTACTGCTGTGTAACAAATTACCACACACTTAGCAACTTAAAACCCGGGCACTAGCTCACATTTTCCAGACCCTCTAACGTCTCATTAAGGCTGCAACCAAGGCGTAAGCCAGGGCTGAGGTCTCATCTGAAGGATCACTTGAGGAAAGACTTGCTTACAAGCTCACTGCCATGGTTGTTGGCAGGACTCAGGTCCTTTTTGGTTGTTGGACTGAGGGCCACAGTTTGCAACTGGCTGTTGCCCTCAGTTCCTTGCCACTTGTGCCTCTTCAACACGGCAACCTGCTTCATCAGAGTCATGAAGGGAGAAGGGCGGCTTGCCAGATGGAAATCAGAATCTTTTGTAACTGAATCACAGAAATTACATTCTCTTTAATGTTAAGGTAGCTTATTGGTTTTCAGAAGGAAATTACTTAAGGGGATGAGATTACACAAGTCATAAATACCAGAAGGCTGAGATCACTGGGGACATCTTGAAAAATGCCAACCACAGTCCACCCTCTGGTCCCCAGTGGCTCACATCACTTCTACATGCAAAACACATTCATCCTCTTTTAAGACCCTCAGTATATTCATGCCATTAGAGCATCTGCTCAGATCCAGGATTTCAGCATCTAAATCAGGTCCAGGTACAGATGAAGCTCCTTAGGTGTAGTTTTGTTCATGATATCTCCTGCTGCACAATCTCTTTCAATTTGAGGGAACTGTGGAACCAAACACAAGTTTTCTTCTCCTTAGACGTCCACCATACAGCAAAGGAAAATAGCTACAGACATCCCCACTCAAACTGGGGGTAAATTAGAGGTACAAAGCCATCAGTTGTCCATAGCAATCCTGAAATACAGCTCAGAAAAGTTGGAAGTTCCTGGATTAGTTTTCAAAGTCTAGAATAATTCTCCGTGAGTCTTAACTCCACCCTCTGGACTCTTGATTTTACGCTCTGAGTCTCCATTTCTTTCTCAAGAAAAGTAGTGCAGTTTGCAACTGAGTAATTTTCTCAGCCTGCCTCTTGCCAGTAAAGTTTTGGAAATTCCATGCCTTCTTCACTACTCTCTTTGTCCCTTTCAGGCCAAAATGGCAGTGTTTGTGGTATATTATGTTCTCAAAAACTTTTTGAGTCTTCTGCAAATGTCACATGAGTAAGTGTGAAATAATTTCAATGAGTACTATGAAATTTCATGGTGCCATAAATATACACAACATGAGGAGTGACCTGGTCAAGTGCTGGGCACGGCGTCTAGGAGAAAATGATGTTTCACTTGAGATAGGAAGAATAAGTGGAAATCAACTAGGAAAAGCAACTAATGAATTTCATGCACAGAGCAAAGGGTTTGTAAAAGTAGAAAGCATCAGTGATTAAGAAATGAGTGTGAACAGAGCAAGGAAACTTAGGGGTATCCCCAGCTCTCATCTCTCCCCTGGAGTCCACATCCATGTGTACCTACCTGCTAACTTATCTGGAAATTTGTACTCTCAAAATCAATGTGTATAAAACAAAGCTACTAATCTTAAGTTGCCAAACTTAGCTCTTCTCCAATATTCCCCGTTTTGATGAATGGCACCACCATCTATCCAATCGGAAGTGAGAAACCTAAGAGTCATTGTTAAGAATTCCTTCTTCTTCAAATCTTAAGGACTCCACCACTAGTTATAGAATAGTGCTCACCATAATCCAAGCATCCCATGCTCTCTCATGTCCCAAAGACTTCCCTTTTGCTGGTCCTCAGGCTTGGAAACTCCTCTCCACTCTCTTCTCTTCATAGCAACATCCCACTCAGCCTCCTAGACTGAACCTAAATATATAGTATTTGAAAGTGTTCCACTGCTTCAAATACAGAAATAACCTTTCCCTTGTTGGTGATATCACTTTGTAAATCCTCATCAAATTGTTACAGACTGAGTTCTCCGTGAAGTAGACTTTTAGATGAACATATAAGGAAGCGCTCTTGGAACGAATACCAGGGGAAGGAGAAGGAAATGGGACTGAGTAGGGCGAGAACTAGGCTGAGATACAGTACCAACAATCCTCAGTCAAGCTCAAGGAGTACTGTGGGGCTGGGATGGTCTTTCAAAACTGACCCAGGGTGGGACAAGGCCAGGACTGTGCAGCCCCAGGTTGATGAGTCACTGGATGCAGGTTGTCCCTGAATGGGGACATGACCTTTGCTGAGGAAGTTTTCCTCAGTCATTTCCCCAAAATCTGACACCTAAGAGATGGCCCCTGGTAATACTCCTGTTAGAGTAGGCAGGTGGCTAGGTATGAGCAGAGAAATGAGGACAGGGGCCAGCTGGCAAGAAACTTTGCTTAAATAAACTTTCACTTTACTTTCTTAACCTTTCTTCTTCATCTTTGAACTCTCAATGAAGAATCTCAAATTCACTGGCGACATTCCAAGTTGGGGGAAAATTCTTTCATTACTGAAGCAGGACCTGGGAGGTACATCACAGCATCCAGTACAATCTTCATGCTCAAATCAGTTTACTGTAGTGATACTCTCCTGCATTAAAGCCATTTAAGAAAGGGCCCATCGTCCTCACTAGGCTCTGAGATTTTTAATGAGAAGGAAATGGCAACCCACTCCAGTATTCTTGCCTAGAGAATCTCAGGGATGGGGGAGCCTAGTGGGCTGCCGTCTATGGGGTCGCACAGAGTCGGACACGACTGAGGTGACTTAGCAGCAGCAGCAGTATGCATTCAAACTAAAGAGCTGGGATTCAATAAACATCCAGTGAAGAAATGATTGAACAGGGGCTTCCCTGGGGGCTCAGTGGTGAAGAGTCCCCCTGCCAATGGAGGAGACATGGGGTTCAATCCCTAGTACGGGAAGATCCCACACGCCATGGAGAAACTGAGCCCATGGGCCACAACTATTGAGGCTGTGCTCTAGAGCCTGGGAGCAGCAACTACGGAAGCCTGCAAGTCTAGAGCCTGTTTCCCGAGACAAGAGAAGCTACCACGAAGAGAAGCCTGCTCACAGCAGCTGGAGAGTAGCCCTCCCTCCCCAAAACTAGGGAAAAGCCTGAGGAGCAGTGAAGACCCGGCACAGCCAAATAAATATTAAAAATATATATATATATATTGAATTAATGATCCAGGGAAACTGATTAACTAAAACCACAGACATCTAACTGATGAAACAGAGTGCCAATTTCTTCCTTTGCACCAGTATTTTTCAGTTTTTCATTATCACTCCTCTAAGGGCCTTTTTAGATACTTTCCTATGAAGTTTTAATGTCACATATATATTGTGTTTCTTTGCATGTAGTGTATTAGATCTGCACTTTGTACACTAAAAAACATTTTTTTAGCCCCCAAAGCCAACACTGAGAAATCCCCTGTGGGAACAATATTGCTCCACTGAGAATGTATGATTTACACTAGTAAATATAACTTCAAAGAGGATCAGATTACTTAAGTCAGCTCGTCTTACAATAAAGATGCCTCATTACAAAATGGCTGTGGCATTCTGAGCATGAAATCAGAGCAAAAGGGGTTAAAAGGCCTAAAGGGATACCCACAGACATGGTCCAGTATACCATTCCCCACCATGAGATATGGTAACCCCACAACGGTCTAGCCACAGGAGCCTCCATCATTTTGCCTAGCTTCTGTGCAAACTATAGTTTTTGTCACTTTTGTCAAATTTAATTACAAAGTATCTCAGGTATACAAAAAGTAGAGATAAGGAGCACTCTTGTACCCATAACCTAATTTAAGAGATAAAAACACTATATATATTCATGTGTAACCTACACGTGTGTATGTGTTCAACCCCTTCAGACTCCATGGGCTGTGGCCTGCCAGGCTTGTCTATGGAATTTTCCAGGCAAGAATACTGGAGTGGGTTGCCATTTCCTCCTCCAGGGGATCTTCTGGACCCAGGAATCAAACCTGAGTCTCTGACATCTCCTGCATTGGCAAGTGGATTCTTTGCCAACTGTGGGACCTGGGAAGCTTTACTGAAATGTGAAAGTTTGTCCCCACTCCAAAGTCACATGTTGGAGCCCTAACCCCAACATGACTGTTACTTGGAGATAAGGTCTCTAGGGAAGCAATTAAGGTTAAATGAAGTCATAAGGGTGGGGCCCTAATCTGACAGGATTAGTATCTTTATAAGACATCAGAGTTCACTGGCTGTCTCTCCACCATGCCAGGACACAGCAAGGAAGTGGCCATCTGGAAGCCATGAAGAAAACCGGTCCCCTGAACTTGGACTTCCAGTCTCCAGAACTGTGAGAAATCTTAGTTGTCTAAGCTACCTAGTTTAAGGAATTTTGTTTTGGCAGTCTGAGCAAACACACACACACACACTATTCCCAAGAATTAATCACTGGGTATACGGAAAATAGAGAAACCGAAGGGTCAAGAACAGTTAAGACTAGGTTCTACTAGAAACTCAGCCACTCTAATTATGTGGTACAACCCTTAGCCCTCTGAAGCATCCTTCTTCTCTTCTATGAAATGAGAGGCTTCAGGTAGAACTTCTTCAGGTCTCTTAAAACTTCCAAACTAAGCTCTTTCCAGTGATAAGAGTCTGGAGATGTGCAGAAATGGCACCTTGCAGGGGGAAAGAAAAACAGGCCATCAGCCTTGGCCCTCGGGTGGCTGAAGAAGAAAATGTGTTTGGTGTGTGCCACACCTTTGCATCCTTCATCAACACTTTTGTCCATGTCACCAATCTTTCAGGCAAGGAAACCATCTCCCGTGTAACTGGTTGGATTAAGGTGAAGGCTGACTGAGATGAGTCCTCTCCATATGCTGCCATGTTGGCTGCCCAGGATGTAGCCCAGAGATGCAAGGAGCTGGGCATCACTGCCCTCCACATCAAACTCTGGGCCACAGGAGGAAATAGGACCAAGACTCCTGGACCAGGAGCCCAGACAGCGCTCAGAGCCCTTGCCCGCTCAGGGATGAAGATTGGGTGGATTGGGAATGTTGCCCCCATCCCCTCCAACAGCACCTGCAGGAAGAAGGGTCTCCATGGCCACTATCTGTGAACAGGACTCCTCAGATTGTTGTTTTGTTAATAAATTGCCTTGATGTAAAAACAAAACCAAAAAAACATCTCAAACTAAAAGTGTTACATGCTGTGGGCTATGGCTCAGGCAATGACAGTGCCAGGATTCTATCCTCAAGAAGTTCTTATGGGTATGCACAAAGCTATTTAGTTACAAGCGTATTCATGACAAAATTGCATTTAATGGCAAAAAACAAGAACAGCAACAAAAAAAACTTTTATAAATAACCTAACCAACAAAAAACTATGTTAAATAAACTATATAGTAGAGCCAGATCACAGAATAAGTATTTATTGTGCAAACCTGTTAAAAAAAATTAACATCAAGTATATACCACTGAGAAACCTTAAAATTATAGATTGGTTAAAAATACTTTGTTAAAAATACTATCAGTGAACACGGAGCCCGCTGTATGCAGCTGTTCCTACCACATGGGTCACTTTTCAAAAAACTGTAAACTGTTTTATTGAGGTATACTTGACATAAGCTACAATATCTAAAGTACACATTTGGTAAGTTTTGACATATGTAAACCCATAAAACCCATATGCCCATAAAACCAGAAGAATAAAGATAACATATCCATCACTCCCCAAAGTCTCCTAGAGCCCCTTTGTAACCACTCCCATCCACCACTCCCTGCTCTCACTCGCCTTCCCAAATCACCACTGATTTGCTGTCACTGTAGATCAGTTTGCATTTTCTAGTTTTATATAAATGAAATCATATATTACATACTCTTTTTGGCCTGGCTTCTTCCACTCGGTATATTCATGTTGAGATTCACCTATGCCACTTCATGTATTTATTTCTGAGTGGTATTCCATTGTATGGGTCATTTTGACTCCGAATTAGCAGTCTTCATTTCCAACCCAGTTGCTTCAAGAAAAGAGGTTTCAGCAATGACATCCAACATTTCTTTTAACTTCACCATTTTCAAGGAATTAGGATACTCCAGGCCAGACTTGATATTATTTCTTTGAGACTCCACTTGCTTTGCTTTGACTCTTTCAAAGCACTGCTTCATTTAAATTTTACCTAAATTTCATTCTGCAGCAAGTTAACAAACCTAACAATGTGGGGCTACTAATATGTTCCTGGTGAGTTTTATCAGCTGGGTTCTATCAAGTGACATGAATGCTGATGTCATTAATGTCACTAAAATGTCACTTTGCATTTGTCATTAAATGCAAAACAGTAATTAGTGTATGAATCCATTTTTGTTCTTAAAATACTTTAAAAGATGACACAAAGCTATATGTGAAAAATTATTATATCTGTATTACCATATACAGTAAACATTTTCTTTTTAAGGTCAAAGGAGAGTCACACACACACACAAAAGGTGATAGGATTTTACATAATCAGTATTTGCCAGACTGCCAAAGAATAGGAATATCCAGCTACTATTATTGTATAATAGCTTAACTCATAAGCCCTCATGTGTTCACCTAGAATGGGCTTCTTAGGAAAGATATCCCTCATGTCTCTGGAACCAAAGAATAAATGTAAAATTGTAAACCTACTTTCATAAATGTAAATGGAATTTGGAACATTTTAGAGATAAAGTAGTTCCAATTACATCTTCCAAGTTTTGGGCCTTGTAATTTACACTGTCTTTAACTACAATCTTTAATTATAAGTCTGTATAAAGCTTAGCTAGAGTAACAGTTTATTATTTACCAAACTCCCTTTCACTCATTAATCACAATATGTATTACAACACAGTTGCAAAGTAGGTCAAAATACTCCTAAATACATTTTTGGCACTCGGTACTTATTAATAGTACTCCCTTTTCTATTCTTTGAGAAAGCTTGTATTTAGTTCACTTAAGACACTTGCTAAAAATGTTAATTATCATTTAACATAACACATTAAGTTTTCTCATAGGGAAATATAACGTCAAAACCCTAAGGCAGCCGTGAATATCATCTTTGTATTTTTAAGATCTGAAAATTCACTTCTTCCTAATGTTACCCAGATATGGTCAACGCAGCATACAAAAAAGAATTTTTGGAAATTCTCTGTGATCTTGCACAAAAGCTTAAAATAGAACGCAACGAAGGAACTACTTCATCTACATGTAAAACACAATCCAATATGCCTCACATTACTTCTTATTAAACTGCAACAGGAAAATAATATTGCCCACGTGCCTTCCAACTTTTTTGAGCTCTGGCGAACGACAAGAATGAAAGCCAAGAGCGAAGGAGCGAAAACCACGCGAGAGCACCCTTGGTTAGGCAGGCAAACTGTAGACACACAACGTGGGTAGGTTGAGACAAACTTAACTTGTGAAAGAAACCTAGGCCACGAAAGAAGAGTGCCCGGCTTCGAACTCAACTGAGCCCAACTCTGGAAGCGTCTAGTTGGATCCGTGATCCAGTGAGTAGAAGCCGCTTCCACCCCAACACTACTCCCAGAAAAAGAACGGAGAAAAGCAGACAGCTACTAGGGCTACTTGGACCTACACCCCGTGACCTGGTCAGTTCAGTCGCTCACTCGTGTCCGACTCTTTGTAACCTCATGGACTGCAGCACGCCAGGCCTTCCTTCCGTCCATCACCAACTCCCGGAGTTTACTCAAACTCATGTCTAAGGAGTCGGTGATGCCATCCAACCATCTCATCCTCCGTCGTCCCCTTCTCCTCCCGCCTTCAATCTTTCCCAGCATCGGGGTCTTTTCATTTGAGTCAGTTCTTCGCATCAGGGGGCCGAAGTATTGGAGTTTCAGCTTCAGCATCAGTCNCAAAGTAAGAACATAATTGCTAGAATAAATGTTTTGAATTCCCTTTAATACTTTGGGTACCTCGCCATTCAAGTAACATATCAATTGGTTTTTATTACAAAGGTTTTCAGTATTGTTTCTGTCTTGAAAACCTTTGCACCAGGATGCTTCATCATAGACATTTTTTACAGTCTTATTGCCCCAAAAGACACCTATGATCTTTCTCTAAAAATCACTGATCTCAGGGATTTGTGTTTGGTTATATTATACTTCTGAGCTCATCTAGGTATAAAAGATCAGATTTAAGAAATACATATATGCATAAAATATGACATAAGATATGATACAAATGAATGGGATCATTTGGAAATAAGTTTCTCTTATGAATTTTAGTAGTATATTACTATGCAGGATCATATACATCCTATTTTTCATGTGTTTATTGCCACAGATTGCAATTTCTCCCTTCTTGCCCTATTATAAACCATTATTTTATCTCATATATTATATGTGGTCTTTGAATCCTAGCTACTATAAAAGATTTACTTTGTTTTCATTTTAAAAAATAAAAAATTTTAGTTCTTAATATCTAACCAATTTTTTTGTCCTATAAATAGGCAGTCATTTATTGCTTTTCTAATATCATCTGCATTATTCTGACAAGTAAATTTTTAATGTTCTTATCTTTCTTACAAGAGTTTAAGTATGCAAATNTTTTCATTTTAAAAAATAAAAAATTTTAGTTCTTAATATCTAACCAATTTTTTTGTCCTATAAATAGGCAGTCATTTATTGCTTTTCTAATATCATCTGCATTATTCTGACAAGTAAATTTTTAATGTTCTTATCTTTCTTACAAGAGTTTAAGTATGCAAACAGAAAAATACCTCCATATTCCAGAGGACATTTATTTATTTATAGTGGGTCCTGAATGTACATTTGAAGTTATTTTTAAAATGCTAAAGAATATGTATCTTATTACTTTTATCCAAGCTGCTGTTTAGAATTTTTACTCTTTAAGTAAATTTATTAGTAAAATCCTGATATTTGTGAACATCAATCTAACTTAGAAATAAATTGATGGGGTTGGATTTCTAGCCCAGTGTAAGCTGAAAATAAGAATTCTGGTTTTTATTTAGCTTAGTTTATCAGTCTCAGAAATTGGTGACCCTTTATTTTGACTCATTTTGTACTTTTTAAATTATTTTAATTATCTCAAAGCATCCAGGTGCAATATGGTAGTCATTTATAAATAAATAAATAAAATTAAATAAAATACAAGATCATTATCATTATGTTTAATGCACTAATTACACAAAGCTCTATTCAGGCCAAATTTGATTACTGTGATTCTTCATTGCTATTTTCCTAGATTTAAAAGCCAAGCATTATTACAACCAATTTCTTTTAATTTTATGATGGGCTCCTTTTATTTATCTCTTTCTCTCTGTTGCATGGGGAAAAGCAAAATTGTACTATGAATAAAATTACATTTTTCTCCTATTTTGAGATAATTACGAGATGTCCTTGTTTTCCTTTAAATTCATAATGTGTATATCAAGATGCTTATATGAAAACGAATGCCTGGTATTACGGTATTGAATATCACATACTAAAAAGCAACTTGTGTGGGAAAAGTATTACTTTACATATGTAGCCCTTTTAACTGTAAAATATAGAATGATGAGAACATTAAAATTTTAAAAGGNTTATTGTGATCATGTTTTTCTTAAATATTGGCATCTTGAAAATAAAGCTGTGCTTTTACTCTGATATTCTCTCTAAAACGTATTTACTAGTGGTTCAGATGATCTGCATCATTCTTTTAGTAAGCCAAAAGATCTAAATCACTTCCCATGTGATATTAATTTCTTTATATAGATAACAATAAACTAGTCAATTGTTTCTAGAAAAGTATAACAGTAAAGTTGAAACTATTTCATTTACATAAAACTGATTTTTTTAACATTATAATATAGGAAAAATATAAGAAATATATTAACATATTAGATGTCTTTTGATCTTTCGTCATGATATATCCTAAAATTTTCTTTATTTTTCAATTTATAAAACTTTTCAAAATTCTCTTGGATCAAGGGACAAATGCATTTCCATGTCACAGAAGATGATCCTCCAATCAGCAGGCTTTAGAAAAACTGTAGGGATTGCTCAGAAAGTTTCCTAGCAATTACCCCAACCTTTTCATGTAATAAGTTAGCAGATTGGTCTGGTTTTATTTCTGGAGACCTTGCAAGACTTTTTCAATTAGTGGTTTTCATCTAATGCTGGCCCTGTCCTTTACCAGCAACTATATGAACTAGCTGATAGAAGTCAGAGAAACCAGGTAGATAAATCTGAATGCTTATATTAAATCCCTCAGCAAATCTGTGAGGATCTTGGATTACTTTGGGAAAGTCCTTGACTCCCTGACTCTCAGCTCAGCTTTAATCCAGGGAGTATAAGAATTTGAGTTTAGCCTCTGGCTTCTCAGAAGGCTTAAATTTAAAGGGACAGGTGTTTTATTTTTATTTTTAAAGCGGAGGTACAGACATCTCCATCGGATATAGTTTAATAATAGAGAACAGACTTGGCGGAAGGAGAGGGTGGGGAGAATTGAAAGTAGCATTGAAGCATAATTACATAGCCACATGTGAAATAGATAGCTAGCAGGTAGTTGCTGTATAAAGGGCTGCACATCCATGCTAAGTCACTTCAGTGGTGTCTGATTCTTTGTGGCCTATGGACTGTAGCCCACCAGGCAACTCTGTCCATGGGGATTCTCCAGGAAAGAATACTACAGTGGGTTGCCATTCTCTTCTCCAGGGGATTTTCCCAGCCCAGGAATTGAATCCTCTTCTCCTGTGGCTCCTGCATTGGAGGACAAGTTCTTTACTACTATTGCCACCTGGGAAAGTGAAAGTGAAGTGTCTGACTCTTTGCGACCCCATGGACTGTATCCTACCAGGCTCCTCTGTCCTTGGGATTTTCCAGGAAATAGTACTGGAGTGGATTGCCATTTTCTTCTCCAGGGGATCTTCCTGACCCAGGGATCAGACCCAGAGATCGGACCCAGGGATCGAACCCGGGTCTCCACATTGTAGATAGACGCTTTACCATCTGAGCCACCAGGGAAGTCCTAAAGGGACAGTTTTTTTTTTTTTTTTTTAACAAGTTCAGAGGAAAAGGGATTGGGGAGAGTTTCAGGGCAAAGGGGAAGTTCAGTGAGAACATTAGAATGGGGGATTGAGAATGTAGAGGAAGCACAGGCAGTGTAGTAGAGAAGGAGGAAGATAAGATAGTTCCCAAGGTGAAGTCTGGCCAGGAGGAGTTGAAGGTGGGGGGCGGGAAGAAAGAAGAGGAGAGAAGATAAAACAGCAGGAGCCTGACACAAAAAGCCAAAGAAGAGCCTGAGGCTGTGGGAGCCATTTTATATTTTTTAATCCTTTGTTTGCCTCAATTAATCTTAAAATCTTATTTTGCAGAGAGGCAATTTTAGACTCCTGACTACTTTGGATAACCACAAAATACCAATCAATATAAGCATTCCACTCACTTCTGGAAATTTTTGAGCTATTGTTGTCCAATGGTTTTAAAGAAATTAAGTTTAGGGATATCAAAAATTCTCAGTAATAGCCTTTGATATTCTAAATTGCATTTGGTCAAGTCAGTCCATTTAGTTAGAAGTGTTCATTGGAAAGGACCATGGTTTTTAAAAGTAAAATCAACTAGAGTCCCTATAAGGAGTTACCCTCAAAATATTAAAATAACTGGAACTTCATTTCTCAGGGGTTTTTCTCTAGAGTAAAAGGACCATTTTCTAACAGCTAAACAACTGACAGTTCAAACAGCTCAATTCAAACAGCTTGCAATCCAAATAGTTCAAACAACCTGCAGTCTTAATACCACCCTCTTCTGAGAGAACAGTTTGTTCCTGGAGGAACCAAGCCCAAGGCTTCCTAGCCAATTTCCACTCAGTTCAGTTCAGTTCAGTCACTCAGTCATGTCTGACTCTTTGCTACCCCATGAATCGCAGCACGCCAGGCTTCCCTGTCCATCACCAACTCCCGGAGTTCACTCAAACTCACGTCCATCGAGTTGGTGGTGCCATCCAGCCATCAATTCCTGCTGAATGATCCCTATTCCAAAGAAATGGGCTGAAAGGTGAAAAACAGCACAAGTTCAGCCAAACAAGTCCCGTCCCCCAAGGAATGGGCAGAAGATTTCTTAGCCAATTTCGGTTGCAACAGTCTGATATCAAAATCAGAGTGCCAAATATACCTGCAAAGAGAACAAGGCTTTACTCAGAAATGACAAACCTTCAAATAGATCATGAATAAATCCAAGAAAGCTTCAAACACAAGGAAGACATTAGCTAGAAACCAGGAGAAACATGGATTTTCAAATTCTAGGGTTGGCAAGAGAAGCTGGGAGGAGCAATGGGCTCAGTTGTGGCTTCTACACCTGTTTGTTCACCAGCCCTGGAGCCCCTGGGGGACTGGTTCCTAGCCTGGTTGCTTGAAACCAATAGACTGCCAGATATTTCTCCAGCAAAGATGGGTTTATACCAGTTCAGCAGAGAATTGCAACTCAGGCTCTGCCACTGTGGTGAGACACATGCAAGTTCTTGCATGGCAAGGGGAAGAGAATATTTATACAAAGGAAATGGAAGGTGGGAGGGACAGTAAACAAGGAATCCATGGCTTTTCTTTGACTGAGTCTTTACCAGGAAGGAAAAGTAGTCTTCTTCCTGTTGTTTTCTGCTATCTTTGAAGGGCATGAGAGCTTCCCCTTCTAGTATCCCAACTCTATTTTATTGATGTTTCTATTAACTTTTTATTTTTTCATAACCTCTCTAATTCTTATTCCAGACCAGAACTCTCCACTTAATTTATAATAAATATGCCTACCTTCTTGATACCCCCATTTGCTTGTTTCATAGTCATTTAATGTTTTAAAGCCTACAAAATAGAAATAGTAATTTTTCCTACAATTATTATTATTTTTACTGTTTTACTTTCTGCTTGCTAGTACTATATAATAGCATAAAGTTAGAAAACTCTGCTCAGTGGGAGAGAACTTTGTGAATATAATGTGCAAGCTGGAATAATTCCTTTTTTCTGATGACAGTTAGTTCCAAAACCTGTGGAAATAGCATGTCCTAGGTCTCCTCTCAGGGAAATTGAGCATGTCTAAAAGAGTAAATACAAAGACAAGGAGAGCTACAGCTGATATTTTACAGAACAATTATTATGGCAGAGCTTATTTCATGTTTAGAAACATTGGAAACGTACACAGTATAAAGTAGGAGTAGGAATTGAACTCGAAATATAGCCAGTGATTATCTCTGACTCTTAACATTTCAATGCAGAGAGACTGAGTGTGCTCAACATTTAAAGTAATAGTCCTGATAGGAAGAAAGAAAGTTTTATGGATTCTACTTGCTTGTCTTTTTAAAACCCTAACACACAGAAAACAATCATGGGATAATAAGGCAATAAGGTGATGAATAAAGTCAATACTATGATGGAACCATGGGTATATTCACTTGTTAAATAACTTTACTAATTTTTCTTATTAAGAAATTGACTATATGTCTCAAATTTTCATCTTAAGTATCTATAAAAATCACATTTTTTTTTAAATTCTGAGTTTCAGATTTGGTCATTCTCACTGATCATTATTTTTTTGCCTACACAGTCCTGAGCTAAGGGCTCCTTAGGTTTCACTGTAAAGATATAAGAAACACAGAGAATGGAATAAAACATTTTCAATGCCCCTGGCAATAGATCTACAAAATCATACTCTCAACAAAAACCTAGGAACTCATGATTAAACTGTAAACAGTTCATTTCTTAGCAAAGAGCAACTGTTTCTTAAGTTGATAAAATTGTTTCTAGAACAAAATAAGGGAAAATATAGTATTACTTGAGACACTCTTACAGTATGTTTATTTCTTTATAATATTTTATAACTTGTTTTTTGCTGGATTTCCCTAATGTAGCTGTTTCTGGTGCATATGTTTAAGTTTAGCTTTTCACCAGTAAATGCCAAATAATTTTCCACATTGATAGTATCATTTTATATTTCCACCAGCAATAAATAAGGATTTACCTTCCTCCACATCTACAATAATATTTTAAGGTGGTCTGTTTTTTTAAGTTTAGTTAATATAATAGGTTTATAGGGGTGTTTTTGCTATGCTTTTAATTTGCATTTCTTTAATAAAATGATGTTAATATTAATTATAATGTTAGGCATCTTTTGATGTGCTTGTTTACTACTGCTAATGTTCATTTGTGAACAGTCTGTTAACTTTGTTGTCTAATTCTCATATTGAATTGATTTATCTTTTTATCATTGATGTATAAGAGTTCCTAACAGAAGTCCTTTGCTAGATTTGCATGTGGTGAATGTCTACTCCCAGTCTGTTATTTGCTTTTTCATTTAATTTATGACTTGTGAAGAGCAAGGTTTTAGTTCTGATAAAATACTCTTTATCAAAATTTTCTTCTATATTCTGTGCTTTTGTTTTCTACTTTAGAAACTTTTTATTTGAGACTCATTGGCCACTCCAAGATCAAAAAGGTTTTGCTTATGTTTTCTTCTGGTTTTGTGCTTTGGGGGTTTGTAATTTTAAAATATTCATTATAAATGGTCTGCTTATTTTATATATTTAAATATTAAGATGAAGTTTTTAAGTTTGAAAATTTGTTTTTACAGAGATAATAATGATGAAAATATATAATTATGGAGACATCAACTGTGATCCAGAACTTTTCTACCTGAATTATCACATTTCCTACTAAGAACAACTGCATGAGGTACACTCAAATGATCTACTTTATACAGTTCTGTATAGAAATGGAGGGAGGTTATGCTTCGATTCACTCATGTAGTAGGTAGTATATTTGAAATCTTTCTAAAAACAACAATATCATCAGCAAACACCATTTCATTAAACATGTCTCAACCGTATAATTATTATTGACCAACAATTTAAAATTTTTCACTAATTTAATACAAAAGAACACTTTGACTTTTGATCATTGGCCTTAGACACTCCAATGAATATAAATTTAAGAATTTTAAAATGTCACATGATAAATTTCTTCCTGAAACTTTTAATTCTGTGTATCTATGTTTTGTTTATATTTTTACTTGTTGAGATAGAATATCCATCTGGGATTTTGTTTTTCCTTTTGTTTTTCTGAAGAGAAGATTCATTATGAGTAATTAGGGACTTGCCATTTCTATGCTGAATTGAGCCTTTTGGGATGTGTGCTTTGTAAAGGTGTAAATATATCAATCCAAGTAAACTATTTTTAGAAAATAAATTTCATAAATTCTGCAGATATACTTAATATGTTTAAAACAGTTCACTTCTCTCTGTTTTTCTTTGTGGAACAAATGTCACATATGTATCTGTAAATCCACATCATCAGCAGAATTATATATACTTTGTCATTACTCATTCAGTTTTTCTAATTCACTTGACAGTTGACACTGGTTATGGGTTTTTCCACTCATTTAAGTGAATTTAAATTATTTTTCCCATATTTGTGGACATATTTCTATACACTGAAGACAAAGATGGATGGAAGTAAAGTAAATGGCTAAGGTATATGTCACATAGATCTGAAATGATTTCTATAGTGACACTTTATACTCAAAAATAATCTTTAAAACTTCTAGCATTAAGGGAAATGCTATAAATATTTGAAAAGTACTTACTGAATGAAAAATAAATTAATTAACTGAAAAAATTCACTGCAGGTTAATTTGAATATTTATAACAAAATATGTTGAAATCACCATATTGGTACATAGTGTTGAGTAAGACTGTGGGCTCTGTACCCAACTATGCTACTTTCTGATAGTTTGGGGTCAGGTTACCCAGCTTCTTGTTCTTGTGGCTTATTCTGAAAAATAGAGATCATGATGATATACATTTATTGGATCACTCTGATCTTAAATAGTTTACTTATGAAGCACTCTGAATAGTATTTGACACAAATTAAGGGCTAATTAAGACTTAGCAGCTATTACTATTATTACAGATTTCACGTCTTAGGAAAGAAATAGAAAACTCTATGTCTTTTTTAGTTAGTACTTATTAGTATCATGTAGAAAAGTATATGATCTTCATTAGCATTAAAAACACATTATATTGCAAATCCCATTATTTTAAAAAATATATTAAGGCTTCTTATCCTCCAAAATTTGTGTCAGGAATTAATGACTTCATCTATCATCTTTATTCTTTCTTTCTTTTATTATGTATTTATCTCATTTGTTTGTCTGTTATTCTCCACTCTGTGTATATATTATCATTCTCTTGAAACTACCTGCATCAAAAGCATCTATGGAGATTATGATACCAGAATTTTACTCCCAGAGATGCTAATGAGTAGGAGTTTGGATAATCTGATGAATTTGCATTCTTAACATTTGATCTGTGCATCTTAAGCACACAAAAGTTTAAAATTCAATGTTTTGGAAATCTGAACTCATTTTTATTTTCTAAACATTCGTTTCTCTGTGTGTCCTCTCTATGCATAAAGAGGTTTTTTTATTAATTATACTCAATCCTCAAAGAATACCTTAACTGCATTGTATTATATATTTGTCAGATTGGTTGGTATTTCAAATACATTCATCTTTCAAATTTTGACTGATATCATATCACTTTCATATCTACTACAGCTTCAAATCCTATATGAACAAAAACATGAAATCATACAAAAACATTTATTGCTTTCATGCTGTCTTTTTCTATTTGTTGTAATTCCCATTAAGTAATATAGTACCTAGTGATATAGCCATACAGAAGTGTATTTGACCTATGATTGTCCTAGTTTCTGCAGAAGTTATTTGACTTCTCTAAATCTCACTTTTCTCATCTTAAAATATTTACCAATATTTCCATATTTACTAAAGTGATTATGATTAAATATGATTTACATAAACTTCCTAATTCATGCCTTTTGCAAATGAGTCAATCAAAAAATTTAGCTTCCTATCCTTCCACTGCTTTCACTGTTATTTATTTTCAAGTATTACATGTGACTGTGTGAGTGTTCCCAACTAGATGATTAAACTTTTGAGACTTTGGTTTTGTGTCACTTTGTATCTATGACAAACAAGATCAGTATTCCATAAATAGCTTAATTGTCATCATATTCAAATATTATTTTATTTGAATGTAAGTGTATTTTTCCTTATTGACTGTTAAATATATGTTGTCTTCACTAGGCTTGGCTCCTTGTGTATAGTCACTGTCTTATTTGTGTATCTCTAGAGGGCTTCCCTTGTGGCTCAGCTGGTAAAGAATCTACCTGAAATGTGGGAGACCTGGGTTCGATCCTGGATTGGAAAGATCCCCTGGAGAAAGTCTACCCACCTCAATATTCTGTCCTGGAGAATTCCATGGATTATAGCCCATGGGTTCAAAAAGAGTCAGACACGACTGAGCAGCTTTCACTTTCAGAGCCTTCTATGGTCTTCCCTGAGAGCTCAGTTGATAAAGAATCCACCTGCAACGCAGGAGACCCCAGTTTGATTCTTGGATTGGGAAGATCTGCTGGAGAAGAGATAAGCTACCCACCCCAGTATTCTGTCCTGGAGAATTCCATGGACTGTATAGTCCATGGGTTCGCAGAGAGTCAGACATGACTGAGTTACTTTCACTTCAGAACCTTCTGTAGAACCTTACATAAAATAAATACTTTATGTGTATGTGTTGAAATAAATGAAGATATGGATTTTACATTTCTAAAGAAGTTATGAGGAAATTTTGAATTAAGTAGCTTGTTTAGTCATGGAGCAGAGTAATGTTTTGCTTTGTTACCTGATTATGGTATATGCCTGCAAAACAATTAAGACCTTTAAACATTCTTTGCTACTCAGTTTAGCTCTTGTGTCATCCTCTCTTTAAATGTAGAACCTGGCACTTAGTCGCTGCCAGTTGTGTGAATGAATGAACAAAAAACTAAGTTGATAGATATTTCACAATTCTAATATCCTGGCATTAATTTACAAATGGCATTTGAGGTCGGCTTGAAGATAACTGCTACTGCTACTAAGTCACCTCAGTCTTGTCCTACTCTGTGCGACGCATAGACGGCAGCCCACCAGGCTCCCCCATCCCTGGGATTCTCCAGGCAAGAACACTGGAATGGGTTGCCATTTCCTTCTCCAATGCATGAAAGTGAAAAGTGAAAATGAAGTCGCTCAGTCATGTCCAACCCTCGGCGACCCCATGGACTGCAGCCTTCCAGGCTCCTCCGTCCATGGGATTTTCCAGGCAAGAGTACTGGAGTGGGATGCCTGAAGATAACTAGTTCAAAGCAATTATGTCCTTGTTTAGATGGAAGAATTTTTCAGTCCAAGGAATGAGGCGATGTATCCAAAATCACAATTTAATTTGAAAACAAAAATAGGAGAATGACATATATATGGACTTTTTTGTCATTTAAGTATTTTTGCATAATGGAAACATGTTATTAGAAATAAACAAGGTAATGAATTTGCAGTTGTCCATACACTTCAAGAAAGTATCAAAATAAACATTAAAAATAGCTTTTTCTCTCTCTGTATAATTATATATAATTACTCATGATCAGAAAAATGTGGACCTACAGGAAGTAAGACTCAGAATTAATTAGCAATGAATTAGAATTAATTAGGTTATTTAAATTTTGTCTAAATATTTACTATTTTGGCCAGCAATATCACTTTGACGACATGTTGCTCACAGTGCTTCACAATTGGTGGGTCCTATGTTATGTGACTATGAGGAAGAAATTTTAAATAACTAATGACTGAATAAAATGATTGAACCATGTACAATACTCAGGGAATAATGGATACAGATAAGGGGAGAGGAAAAATGAGGATAAAGTTCTGTCATTCTTCCAATTAAAATAACAATTTTCACTTGATATAAGTATGTATCACATTGTTAAATTAAAAAATAGTGTTTACATAAGAATAAGTATCATCACTTTTTAAAGTTAACTATAATAAGATTGCATTTGTATAACTGATATAACCAAATTACAATTTTAGAATTTATCATGATTTGTACACCTATAATTTTTAGACCACAACATATCAAGTGTTTGTGTGTTTCAGTTCTATGCCCTGAACCATGACTGACTCAACCTGCATAAACATCAAAAGCAAATTTGAAGGTCTGTTTGAACCTTCACCAACCTATAACACCCTTCAGTCATTTTCAAAATGCATATTCCTGGACCTTAAATTCAGAAATTTTCAATGTGTAGACATAGAGTAGTTCCTTGGAATTGTCCCACTGACTCTTGCAGGTACTAAATTTTGAGAATTACTGGACAGGAAAATAAAATAGATTTAATTTTTATTATTTTTTGCTTAATTAAAATATTGCATAATTGGAAATAAACAGTCCCTTTTCTGCTTTCTGCTCTCTGAAATCCAAATAATTGTTTAAAATGATTGAAGCATAAATAAATTTTAAATATTGTACCTTATACCAGACAACAGGTCTATCACACTACTAGTGGAGAATATATTCCCTAAATTACTGCAAGCTACTAAAAGAAAACAATTTCCTGCATGATACAAGTGAAGTGCAAGTCACTCAGTCATGTCCAACTCTTTGTGACCCCATGGACCGTACAGTCCATGGAATTCTCCAGCCCAGAATACCTGAGTGGGTAGCCATTCCCTTCTCCAGGGGATCTTCCCAACTCAGGGATTGAACCCAGCTCTTCCACATTGCATGCAGATTCTTTCCCAGATAAGCCACCAGGAAAGCCCTGGTACAAAAGCAATTTTACTGCTCAGTTTAGTCTTTGAAGGACCAGAAACTTGATGAAACCCTTTTTGTTCTGTGGATATTATCTTGTTTCTACTTATTTTGGAAAAAAATTAAAAGAGCTGTTAAGAAAAAATGAGGTCATCAAAACTCCATTTTTAAAGCCTTTGATTCTGCTGAAAAGCATTATTGCTATGTATTTATGCATAATTTCTTTAAGAAAAATTGAAGAAAACAGTTTACAGCTCCATTACGGGCCTAATTCTAGTTTTACTTCTAGCAACATTCAATGAAAGAAAAAAAAAAAAAAAACGGTGAAGGAATGATGCTGAAGCTGAAACTCCAGTACTCTGGCCACCTCATGCCAAGAGTTGACTCACTGGAAAATACTCTGATGCTGGGAGGGACTGGGGGCAGGAGGAGAAGGGGACGACAGAGGATGAGATGGCTGGACGGCATCACGGACTCGATGGGCATGAGTCTGAGTGAACTCCGAGGGATGATGAACAGGGAGGCCTGGTGTGCTGCAATTCATGGGGTCGCAAAGAGTCGGGCATGACTGAGCGACTGAAATAAAAAAATAATAATAAAAATTTGGAATGTTTTAAAACAAATAATTTTCAGATTTGCACAGTTAATATATTTGCTTTGGATTTGAATTTTAAAAAAAGCAACTTATTATCTGTAACATAATTACCAACCAAGCAATTAAAACCAATTAATGTATACATATTCATTGTATATATTATTTGTCTGTATGCAAAGCATTGTGCTATAAATGTAGAGAATGCTAATCCTCTGAACAATGAAGAAAACCAAGTTAGGATTAGATATAGTTTCTGCCCCTTGGAATTTATAGATTAGGACCTCTGGTACGTACAAAACAAAATATATTTGGGGTGCTTTTTAATAGATTAAGAGAAACTCCATACATGAAAGGGCCCACTAATTTCAAAGGCTAGAGATGAAGAAGAAAAGAATCCAAGTAATAGGTAAAGGTACACAGAGTATAAGGATCTGTAGATTCAAGACTTACTGAGATTTGGGTTCAAGACCTCAGAATCATGAACAGAAATGAAGGAGACTACAGAAATAATTTCGTCATTTTACAGAAGGGAAGTAACATTCCAACAACTTGTCCACTGCTTCAGTGAACTAAATTAATCTGACTCTCAAAAAGTAATGAAACACTTAAATAGCTGAAATGAAGTACATTATGTTAAAAATAAACATGACAATAAAAGTTTGTCACATTTTCACTGAATATATCAAAAGATAAAATGTATAAACTTACTTAAAATTGCTTCAAGTATGTACCTCATTTCAACAAAAGTTGAAGTATGTAAACAATATCTATATGTATAAACACATAATCTGTATTTTCTAACTACAGAGTGTGTTTATAACAAACAGCTAAAGGATTTTCCCCATTTTTAGTGTTTCTATTTTAGAAAAATAAAAAATATATGTGGATAATTAAAAGGGTATTTTGCTTTAAAATTACTGTAAAGTTCAGAAATTATTGTAAATGATTTCCCATGTGTATCTGTAAAAAACCTACAACATTTGCAAAAGAATTGACTCACTCAATTATGTTAAAAGATATCAAATGTAAGAAAAGTAATATAATGTTTATTATTAAAGATGTGATATTCAGCAGAATAAAAGGACAACTGTCTATACTAACCTAATTCTTCCTGGGTGTGGTTGTACATCTTTATTTCAGTGTATGTATTACTCATATAAATAGCATCCTTCCATAAGTTAATTTTGAATGTCACTGCTAGATTGATCCAGCATTTATATACATTAGCAAAAGAGAAAAAATATGCTTCATACTGAAATTGCCTACTTTTTGACTGTTATAAATCTATTTACAGATAAATACTTTGTTTAACTTTACATATTTTATCTTTTTATTTAGTGGGTTTTAATAACCTTATTTATTTTACTATAGACTTTTGGGCTTTTAGTAAATCTAGTCTATTGTATAAATCATGAAAAAAATGTTTTCTCATTACAATGTTTTTAAAACACCTGTTTATTAAAGAAATGTAAATATCTGCTTTATTAAGTGGCTTCCTTTATTCATCATTTTTTCACATGAGTAAAGGAAGCGTTCATTTCATGAGGTCTCAACTGTCAAAATTTGAGTTTATATTATGTTTCTCTGGAATAAACCATTAGCTATTCTGAATTTTAAAAGTGAATTCTGCTATATAACATTTCAGGATAGGTTGTTGGCACAAAGCATTGTTATTGGTCATTTAAAAACATATGAAACATTTTTAACTTCTTACAAAATAGTTTTGAAGGCACTAATAACTTTTTTGATATTATAGGGCAAAAATATGAATATTAATTCATATAATTATAGGCTGATCTAGGTGTATCCACACTTGTTCTAGATGATGGGATTGTAAAATTACTTTCTGAGGCTTTCTGTCTTTTCTATAACTTTGAATTTGAATTTTTCTATTTTTGCATTATTAATGGAATCCCTCAATTGTAATTTGAATTCTAATTCTCTCTGTTTCTAATTTGTAGTGGGCTTGGAAGTCAGATAACAATAACAACAACACAGGTGTAATAGAATATGTTAAACAAAATAATGGATAAGGTTTATAAAGACCTTAAAGATATTTTTAGATTAGAAAAACTTGGCTGTGTTATATATAGGCTGTTTTGCTGGAAATCTGAAATTCTAGACTGTGTGAATGTGAGTGAGTGAGTGTGTGTGTGTGTGTGTGTGTGTGTGTGTATGTACACTATGCAAAATTTTCTGTTTATTCAATTTGATTATTAATGAAGAGGAGTTCACAAAGTGGATATTATAGATGAAATGAACTACTTCCTCTTACAACTACTTCCTGTTCCTCTTACATTCAGGGTGTCTTTATTTGGTTATTTGCAGAAGCTGACCTTGAAACAGGAATTTGACTGGCAAGTACTTTGTTAGTCGTTTCAAGAATGATGTGTTTAGGTTATTGATGTCAACAGGAAAGAGGTGAGAGTATCTCAGTGCATCAGTGAGTAGCTCACTGCTGTGGGCACATGGATAGTGGTCCATTGAAGATGTATGAACCATTGTGAGAACACACTTTATTAGAGTTATCCACCAGAGAGGTGAGAAATCTGTATTAATTTACTTAATAATATCCATAGTCATAGTGTGGACTGTGGATGGGGAAGGTGACTTGAGGATGTTAATTCCCCAGCCTTTCTAGTCTCCTCACACACAGTGAGGGCTGGGTACATAAAATAAAAGAGAAGTCACTCAGTCGTGTCCGACTCTTTGTGACCCCATGGACTTTAGCCCACCAGGCTCCTCAGTCCATGGCATTTTCCAGGCATGAGTACTGGAGTGGGTTGCCATTTCCTTCTCCAGGGGATTTTCCTGACCCAGGGATTGAACCTGGGTCTCCCGCATTGTAGGCAGACGCTTTACCATCCAAGCTACCAGGGAAGTACTCACCTACTAAGTCTCCTGCAGAAAATAAGGACAGAAATATTAGGGTGAGAGTTGTGGGAGCTGGACCATATAAAAGACTGAGTGCTGAAGCTTCCGAATTGTGGTTCTGGAGAAGAATCTTGACAGTCCGTTGGACCACAAAGAGATCCAACCAGTCCATCCTAAAGGAAATCAGTCCTGAGTGCTCATTGGAGGGACTGATGCTAAAACTGAAGTCCCAGTACTTTGGCCACCTGATGCGAAGAACTGACTCATTGGAAAAGTCCCTGATACTGGGAAAGACTGAAGGCAAAAAGAGAAGTGGGTAGCAGAGGAAGAGATGGTTGGAGTGCATCACTGATTCTTCAGTGGACATGAACTTAAGCAAACTCTGGGAGAAAATGGAGGACAGGGAAGCTGGTGTGCTGTCCTCCATGATATCACAAACAGTTTCAGAAATGACTTAGCAACTGAACAACACCAACATTAGGGTGAGATTTTTAAGGAGAGTCAAAAATAGATTGAATTAGAATAGTGTATAGATATTGAATTATATATGCTTAATCTACTGTAAATGTGCAATAAATCTTTTCATAAATGCCACTTCTTCTAAATATGTTAGGTCACTTCAGTTGTGTCTGACTCTTTGTGACCCTATGGACTGTAGCCTGCCAGACTCCTCTGTCCCTGGGATTCTCCAGGCAAGAATACTGGAGTGGGTTGCCATTTCCTCCTCCATGGAATCTTCCTGACCTAGGGATCAAACTGGCTTCTCTTATGTCTTCTGCATTGGCTGGCAGGCACATTACTACTAGTGCCACCATTAAACCACTATTGTTTTATCTCTGCTAGGGAAAGCAAGGGACATCAGAGAAGACTCCAAGTGAAATTTAAAAAATATCATTGAAATTTCTAGATTCCAACAAAGAACTAAGCTCAAATACATATGACATTGAGAATGTTCAAAGCTACTCGGCAGAGGAAAAATATAAGCAACACAATTCTCAGCTGTTATTTTTAGATTACCAGAATGGAGACTGACTTAGAATTACACAGAGTGTTCAGTTTGGTTCAGTAGCTTCCATGTTACAAAGAGTGGCTTAGGTAGTTTTCAAGGTAAAGCTAGGATGACATATTTGTATAATGACCATTAAAAATGATGTAAATGTAATTATTGGGAGGTACTGGAAAAATCTCTGCATTATTTAAAGTGACAAATGTTAATTTAGTGGATAAACCATCTGTCACCTGCTTGGGACATATTCTCACAGCTGTGGGGATCAAACGGAAGGATGACTTACTGAAAGTCATTCCAGGAGCACCTGTTCCAGACAAAAGGATAAATTGCTTTTATTCCTAGCTTATGTGAATATTATTTGAAATGTGGGGGTCATTTGCCATAGATTTGGCAGCATTAAGAAAACGTATCATGTTCACAGGTGTGCTCACTGAGAATCAGAAAAAACAGAGCTCACTGCATCATAGTGGGAGCGAGGGGGAACGCTCAAAGATTAGAAAAGGAAGGAGACAAGCTTCCTTTGGGAGCTTAATGTTTTGGCCAGTTCGACCCAATAATATTGGATTTTTCTGCCTTATTGTGAGAAATATAGATTATGACAGACCTAGGGCTTCTGTATCTGGTAAATTTAGGTTTAAGTAAAATTTTAACAGGAGAATAATAAAAATGCTTAATAAATAAACGATGTTTAATAAGTAAATATCTGTTTTCAAAGACAAGTGTTTAGTAGTCCTAGATTTGCTTCCGTGGGTCAGTTTTAAGTTGTTCCTCTATAATCAGTGTGTAATTATTATCCATATATCAATAACATTATCCATGTATCAAATCTTTAATATTTAAAATGTATTTCCTTTCTTATATAATATAAATAACTGATTTCTCAAGTGGCTTTTTATAGAGGCATAGATTTTTAATTGATATATATTATGTTAATGATAATAAACACAATTTAATAATCCCCTGGAGAGAAAGGTATGAAACTTCTAAACACATTCTTTAATGATATTCAGAGCTGCAGGAATCTAGTTCAGAAAGTAGGTGTTTTCCAACTGTGGCTTAAAAATAAGAATCACATGGCAAAGTTGTTAATATTTCTGAAAATATGGTTTATCTAATCTGTAAACTGAAACAAACAAACAGCAAGTAAATAATATACACACATAAGCATACATATAGACTCTGTGGTATTGGAGAAGACTCTTGAGAGTCCCTTGAACTGCAAGGAGATCCTCAATCTGAAATGCTACAAATGATATTTTATGGCTATACTTTCAGCTAAAAAACAATTAAAAATCTTGGAAAGTTACATTATAAAATTGTTATCTGCATATTTGATACACTCCAATGTTCAAACAGCAATAATTATCCTGTTTGTAAAAAAGCTTATCTTTTGCATGAGAACATACCAACTTTTAAAATTCCATAGTGAGTGAAAGTGAAAGTTGCTCAGTCATGTCCAACTCTTTGTGACCCCATGGGCTATACAGTCCATGGAATTCTCCAGGCCAAAACACTGGAGTAGGTACCATTCCATTCTCCAGAAGATATTTATATTTTTATATTTATTGATATATATATGTATATATTTAAAACTGTTTAGTTAACAAACTGAATAATCATCACAACTGTAAAGAGTAGTCTTTTCTCTATAAATTACAAAGTGTTTAAAAACTATACTAAATTAGTAAAACTAAGTTAGTATTTGACATTAAAACCACTGATAATTTCTAATTTGTTGTCTCCACCTTGTATTTCACTTTTGAGTACTGTGCTGTCATAATCACTGAATGACATAGTCCAGCTCAGTCGCTCAGTCATGTCCAATTCTTTGAGACCCCATGGACTGCAGCATGCCAGGCTTCCCTGTCCATCACCAACTCCTGGAGTTTACTCAAATTCATGTCCATTGAGTCAATGATGCCATTCAACCGTCTGGTCTTCTGTCATCCCCTTTTGCTCCTGCCTTCAATCTTTCCCAGCATCAGGGTCTCTCCCAGTGAGTCAGTTCTTCACATCAGTTGGCCAAAGTATTAGAGTTTCAGCTTCAGCATCAGTCCTTCCAATGAATATTCAGGATGATTTACTTTAGGATGGACTGGTTGGATCTCCTTGCAGTTCAAGGGACTCTCAAGAGTCTTCTCCAATACCACAGTTCAAAAGCATCAATTCTTCGGCACTCAGCTTTCTACACAGTCCAACTCTCACATCCATACATGACTACC
>SJYV01030941.1:55379-120197 GCA_006410875.1 Neotragus pygmaeus
CAAACCCCAGCCGCCCCCGCCGGGAATCCGGCAAAGGGGACCGAGAGAGCATAGTGGAGAGCCGGGATGCAGCCTCCCAGGCGGAGGCGGCGATCGGTGCACACGTTTCTTGGGGAATGGTGGAAATTCAGGAAGTATAGAACCCGGTGGAGCAGATCGGTTTGGAGGAAGGAAGTTAGACTGTCTTGGGGATACGTTTAAATAAAAGCCGCCCGGAGGTCGAGACAGTCTGGGGACCCTTGACCGCCCGGATGACATGCCAAGCCGCCGCACCCCCACCCGGAGGCCTACTTGGGTTAGGCTGCCTGTGTGTGCGGAGGGCGACGGGACCTTAGGGTGGCGATGGGAAGTTATGGCGAGACTGCGCCTGGAAGCCAAGAGCCTGCGTGCTTCAGGTCCCGCCTAGGTGGGAGGCAGTGGAGGAGATAACGGTGACCTAAAAACTCTGGGGCTTACTCGAGAATTAAAGGTATCCAGGTCTGAACACGCTTCCATTTTAGTTAGGGCTCTAGAAGGGAAATGGTTGCCCACTCTGCTTCTGGTGCATGTGGCCCCTGGAGGCCGGAACAGGAGCCCCGCAAGAAGGAGTCTGTCTTCTAACGTACTTTTGGGTACACGGCCCTCTGAGAGGGCGCCAAGGCAACTTCAGCGGAGCGGTATGGGAGGTTTTGAAATAGGGTAAAAAGGATGACAGAGCAGAATGGTGCCGGGCTGAGAAGAGGGATCAGGCGCCCATTTACCGGACCACGTGTGGAAAGGCAGAAAGCATCACGACCGTCTTATCGTGCCTTCGCCTTTTATTTCTGCAGCCTTGATTGCCATGTCCCCCATGGTTCTCCCATTAGAACTTTCATGGTTTTATTTTACTTCTTTAAAAATAGCGTATAGTTGACCAGTATGGAGGGTGTGCAAAATTGGGAACAACTCCTAACCTGTTTTTGTAGCCACTGGTTTTAGCGCCTCACCTTTTCAGCACAGTAAGGTTCTATGTGAAATGCCCTCTGGTTTTTTGCTGGACAGTGAGCGGTATGTATGTGAAAGTTAGTCGTGGAAACTAATATAGGGGACAGATTAAAAAATAATTCTAATATCTCGTGGACTGACAGGTGCTGTAGAGGTGTGAACAGTGTAAATGAGGTTTAGAGAGTGGGAGGGATTTGAAGGAATTTAGCAAAGTTATGGAGGAAGTCAGATTTGAATTCAAGCTAAAGTCATGAGAGTATGGTTGGTAACAGTACAAAAGATGACACTGTATTAGAGGTGTGACAAGTCACAATTACTGCATTATTAGGTCTAGATTAGACCTGCTGGTTAAGAGGATGCAAGATATGTACAAGAACTAGAAACAGATACAACTTTGTTAGTATGGCTACTGCCTTAGGTTAGGAGAAGAGAAAATAGAAGTGATTTGGAAGCTATGTAATTACATATTTAAATAATTGTAAAGAGTATCAAGGTTTACCAGAAAGTAATGCTATGGTGGAAACCTGGCTCCAAGATAGGAAAGAAGGTGATCTTGAAAAAAATCACATTCATTCATAAGCCTAGGACTAGTGTGGATGAAACGGGTTGTGAAAATTTCAAAGCCCTGTTTGCACCTCTCGAATTTCAGACTTGGGTCAACAGACAGGTGCTAATAAGAGCCCATTCGAAGTGCATCACAGTACTTAGATGACCCATCTGAAGAAGGAACACAGACAGGCTCCTGTGGAACTTGTGCTGTGAAAAATACTCATCAAACTTAGTATTTGTGCTAGGGGGAGTGAATAAATAAATCCATTATTAGCTTTGGAGAACAGAGAATGGGAAGGCTGACAGGGTGGCTCAGTGTTAATTGAGATAGCAAATATGTTTGCCTACCTAACAGTAAAGATGTGTTGGAGAAGTTTATCAACATTTACAAAACTGTGGCTTTCAAACGTTTTGACCACAATCTAGAGAAAACATTTTACAATACCTACCACCACACACACTATTCTATTTTTCTTTAATGATATTTGTGACTTACTAAATTAGTTTCACATTTGATTTGAGGGGTGACCTACAGAAAAACGCTGCTTTATAGGGTTAAGAAATCCAAGCTTCCATTTAGTTAGTTATTAGTTGGTTAGTATTCATATGCTTCAGTACTTTGCTAAGTTTCTGTTTGGGGAAAAGCAGGATACAGCTTGCAAATTGAAGGCAGTAAAAAAGGAACACCATATTCTTCTGTCTTACAGTGAAAGGGATACAAAAGCAGAAGCTCAGTTTTCCCCAGGGAACTTTATTCCAGTTGTGGAAAAAAATCAGAAACTAAACAGTGCAACCTTAGTCAGGGCCCAGGTAGCCAGGAAAAACCTTTCATGGAATTTGACTTGAAATGGGGAGGAACTGGATATTGGGAAAGGCTGAAGAAATAGCAAAGGCTTGAGGGTAGAAGACTTTTAACTCTGTTGGCCTGGCAGGAATTGGAATTCTAAACTTGAGTGAAGCATTTAACCTTGCTTCCATTAGCTTATCTTGTTTATAAATTGAAGATCTTACTTGAGGTAAAACACTGCAGCATTCCTCAGACTATTCACCCTGACTACTTGCAATAGTTACTTTGAATGCTTGTCAAATCATGTAGATTCCTGAGTCCAACTACAGATATAAATTCAGAGTCTGTGGAGCTAGGTCCAGGGAATCTGCTTTTTCAAGCTCCCTTGAGTATTTGAAAATCATTGAGTGTAGTAGTGCCATAAGATTCAAAGTGTAAGAGAGATTTCTAGGTGCAGACATGTTAATCTTATGATCCATCTTTTATTACTACATCATTCTGATAAACATTTTGGATATACTTAATTCGGATTCAAGTGGATTCAGGGATGTCAACTACAGTTTTTTTTGAAAGGACATTCTGAATTTATTTTTGTCCTTTTTAAGTTTTCTCTTAAATCATTCCAGATTTCACAACTCAAATTTTCAGTTTGTTTCCAGTTGCCTGTTTTTATGTATAGAGTAGATGTCGTTTAGCTTTTTAAAATCTCTTCCTTTTTTTTGGTTTGCTTTTTATCCCCTAATATCTTGCCATAGGTTTTTGTGTTCATTCCCCTGTTAAAAGTGAAGGGGTGACACTTTTCACTGGGCTTATCACTGTTTTTTTACGTGTGTTTTTCTTGACACCTCATTCATCATAAGTATTAAGTAGACACTCAGTAAATATTTTTTTCTTGACTTAACCTGTACAGTGATTTAGATGGATGTAAACAGCAACCCACTCCAGTAGTCTTGACTGGGAAATACCATGGACAGAGGAGCCTGGTGGACTACAGTCCATGGGGTCCCAAAGAGTTGGACACAACTTAGCAGCTAAACAACATCTCAAATAGCTGGTCTTTAGCAGTTATTGCTTTGTGTTTCAACTGGAAGCAGGTAACCAAGATCATCATCAAAGAAAATTCATTTTTCATAAAGATTTTCCATAGTACAACTGTTAATATCTATAAGCTCAATAAACAGTGTTTTGTCTTGTTTGCTGCTGTATAACCTTGCATAGTGGTTGGCACTTGACAAGTAGTTATTGAATGTATAATACAGTAAAATGCCCCACCAAAGTATTGTATGCAGCTTGCTTCTGTTTTTTATGCGTAGAAGACATCCATGTGAGCCACCTTTTTATTTTTACAGTGAAAAATGGCTGTGTTTGCCTCATCTGGCATAAATTTTGTAAGGGCCATCTGTCTGCAGCCAGTAGCTCATTCTGACAGTAAGCTGTGTCTTTTGTAGTAGTTACTTCTTTTCCAGTTTCACTGCCACTGCCCTACTTTCAGACTTTATTACCTTTTGCTTAGGTGATCCTAACAGCATCCTAACTGGTTTTCCTGCTTCCAGTCCCTTTGTTGCCAATCCTTTCTACCCACTCATGCCAGTTAAATCTTTTAAAGTGTTAGTCACTCATGTCTGACTCTTGGCGATCTTGTGGACTGTAGCCCACCAGACTCCTCAGACTCCTCCATGGAATTCTACAGGCAAGAATACTGGAGTAGATAGCCATTCCCTTCTCCAGGGATTCTTTTCCGACCCAGGGATCAAACCTGCATCACTTATGTCTCCCACACTGGCAGGTGAACTCTTCACCACTAGCACCACCTAGGAAGCCCAACTCTAATGATGTGACTTTCAAGTTCACATCCTTTCAGTAATTCCCCAACATCTGTTGAATAAAATTCAGTGGCATGGCTCTCAAGCCTTTTCATGGTCTAATCCCATCTTAGATTTTATCTCTTACCATTACCCATACGTGGAGAAGGAAATGGCAACCCACTCCAGTATTCTTGCCTGAAAATTTCCATGGATAGAGGAACCTGGTGGGCTACAGTCCATGGGGTCGTAAAGAATCAGCCACAACTGAGCACATTACCTGTAAGACATTACCATTAGCGAGATGTCAGTGTCTCTCTATTCATATTACCTTTTTCTATTCATATGATTTCTTCCAAAAGACCCCCTTTTTCTGTATCTTTGCCAATTTCTACCTATCCTTAAATGGCCCAGCTACATTGCTACCTCTACTATAAAGCTTTTCTCTAGCTCCCCAGTTAGAGTTAGTTTCTCTTTTATATATTTACTTTTTATGAGAGCTAAAACAGAGCCTTGCCTGGGAATGTGCTTATAGAATGACTCAGATTTTTGTGTAACTCTATGCATGTCCAAGAATGACAAGTATTGATTTGGGGGTTAGAAATAACTTTTAGCTAGTAGGCAAATTAATGGATATGGCATCTCCAAATAATGGCAATCAACTGTTTTTACCTACAACTGAACTAATGGGTTTCCCTGGTGTGACTCACTGGTAAAGAATCCGACTACCCATGCAGGAGATGAAGGTTCAATCCCTGGGTCGGGAAGATCCCCTGGGGAAGGAAATGGCAACCTGCTCCAGTGTTCTTGCCTGGAAAACCCCATGGACAGAGGAGCCTGGTGGGCTACAAACCATGGGGTCGCAAAGGAGTTGGACGTGACTCGACTGACTAAAACAACAAGGACTGGACTGTTTCTCCTACCTCCAGAACCTCATGTCTGGATGTATACTTGATTTCTTCAATAGGAAACCTGATGTTTATCTCAGAAACTTTAACATCTTCAGAACAGCACTCATAATACCCTGCCTTCTCCCAGTTGTCCCCATTACTGTAAATGGTAAATGACTCTGCCTTTCCTTCAGTTATTCAGGCCAAAAATCTAAGAATCATTCTGATTCTTCCCTTTTCCTTATATCTTCATCATGTTCACCTCATATCTGGTCCTTCAGCAAGTACCATCATTTTTATCTCCAAAATATATATTTATTCCAGCTACTCGCATTCTGTTTCCACCGTAACTCACTCGCACAGCAGTAGCTTCTGCTGGCTGCCTCCAGTCATTTCTCATCACCCTAGTAACAGGCTTTTTATAAACAAATTGCCATCTTATCTAAAACCAACATTTTAGTAGTTTTTGCATTTAAACTTTTTTCCTGTATGGCTCAGCAGCTGCTTTTCTTTCTAAGCAAACTTGAGTCAGCTTCCTCTCATTTGCTACCTTCACTTAGAGTAATCCTTTGCACTTCCTATGCTCTTTCACAACCCAGTGCTGCAAACTTGACCCACTGTTCTGATCAGCCTTTAGATCTAACTTTGAAACTCACCCTCCTAGAAAATACTTTCCTAATCACCCTGTTTGAAATAGGCATCCCCTTCTATTTTCTGTCTCAGTCTTTTGTACGTGTTTCCTTTGTTATAGTTTTTAAATTGTTTATTAACTTCTCCATTTACTTTTTTGCGAGTTTTCTTTTCTCTCCTGTAAATTATAAGCCATGCTATCAGATGGCAGTGACTGGCATATTAGAGCCTTTGGTAACTGTTTGTTAAATGCTGAATGATCTAAAATGATGTCTTACTGTTTAGCTGGATGGTCTAATCTGTTATTGAGCTAAATTGTCTTTTAAGATACTCTCAATAAGATTATGTCTTTTATTCATAGGTAGTGGTTTGCCGTATTATCTCAAGTAGTACTAAAGTTACATGACATCTATAGGATTTTCTTTTTCCTTTTAAGTTGCTAATGTTTTAAGCCTTGAATACTCATTTAATTTAAAAATCCTGAGTGATAGTAAAACAAATATCCCTGCTTTTAAAAAAAAAAAAAAGAATCTTGAGATTCAGAGAGATTGACTTATTCAAGGTCATAGAGCAAAGGCATTTCAAAGGCAAAACAATATCCTGATTTCTAGCTTAAGAACTCACTATTATTTCCATTATACCGCTCTGGTTTTGATAGCATGTTCCAGGATATTACACTGCATTCAGAGAACAAATCTAATTTTCTCAGTGAGTTACAACTTTATTGCTTTTAAATTTTACTTTTAAAAATCAGAACTTTTTGGTGAAAATTATAATGACCTTTACAGCAGTTCCAGAGTTTTGGCTTCATTTGTTTGGTCATATGACAGGACTTTTTCATCCTGTCATTTTCTTCTGCCAGAAGTGCTGCAGAGAAGACCTTTAATAGTTGTGACAGAAAAGACCTTTAACAGTTGTGTTCATCTCAGATACCAAGAGTAACAGTAAATTCTCTGAGTACTTGTTTTTGTTGCACTTCAGCATTACTGGGTAATGTACTACTTTTCAAGGTTGTGAAAGCCTTGAAAGCATTTTAAAATTAGTAGTATTCAAACAAAATCAAGAGCTGTGGGGAGCTGGTGTTGCTTGGCATGTTTTTTTGTTGTTTGGGTGAGGGGAGTTGGTAGTTAATTTGTATTTGTTTGGTTTGGGGTTTTTTTGGGGCACACCAGGCAGCTTGTGGGATCTTCGTTCCCAAACCAGGGACTGAGCCTGGCCCCTTGGCAGTGAAAGCATGGAGTCCTAACCCCTGGCTTGCCAGAGATTTCCTGACTAGTTTTTTGCTCTGTTTTCTCTCCAACTGTGCTGGTAGTTTGGAGAGAAACTACTCTCAGATCATCTCAGAAACTACTTTCTCAGATCCATCTGAGAAAGAACTACATGGATATGTGTCCACTGTATCATCTGTAATCCTTATCTCAGTACCCATCTGATACAAAACCTTAAAAACCAATGCTGTATTTAGTGTTTCAAAAATTATCTCTAGCATAACTTAGCCATGTGATTTGTACTGAGTATCATCTATAAAAGTAGCTCTGAGCATCCTTGATGTTCTAGGGTCAACAAAAAGATGTTTTAGAATTCCTGAAGAGAGTTTAGTTTTGGCTAGCTGTTCAGAAGGCACAGGATCTTTGTGTGCTCCTGTATTCAACTCTGCAACCCCATGGACTGTAGCCCACCAGGCTCCTCTGTCCATGGGATTCTCCAAGCAAGAATACTGGAGTGGGTTGCCATTCTCTTCCGGGGGGATCTTCCTGACCCAGGGACAGAACCACATCTCTTGCATTTCCTGCATTGGTAGGCACATTCTTTACTTCTGCAACACCTGGGAAGCCTGTGCAAGAATCTTTATCCTAAAGGAAATATCTCAAGATATATAGCAAGATTTTTGCAAATTTGATTTTTAGGCCCTATTTATAAGATTATTCTTCTAGCTTTTAAGAGTTTAAAATTGAGGTTGAATTTAAAAGCAAGCTAATAAATTACTGTGAGTGAAGCTGTGTACTGTAATGTTTAGCTTATGTAATTGATAGTGCACAGCATTTGACAGAAAGAAACACACAGTTTGTGTTTTTAAATAAATTACAAGAAATTGTTCTACCTTGAATATGTATCAGCACTCTTCCTTACTAAAACTAAGAAACTGACCAAGACTAAGTCTTGTCCACTGAATGAGATAATGCATGTGATTGGCACATGGCAAACGTTGTTGTTTTTCAGTCACTCAGTCGTGTCCGACTCTGCGACCGCATGAACTGCAGCAGGCCAGGCTTCCCTGCCCATCACCATCTCCTGGAATTTGATCAAACCCATGTCCATCGAGTCGGCGATGCCATCCAGCCATCTCATCCCCTGTTGTCCCCTTCTCCTCCTGCCTTCAATCTTTCCCAGCATCAGGGTCTTTTCCAGGGAGTCAGTTCTTCACATCAGGTGGCCAAAGAATTGGAGCTAAAATTTAGCTTCAGCATCAGTCCTTCCAATGAATATTCAGGATTTATTTCCTTTAGAATTGATTGGTTTGATCTCCTTGCAGTCCAGGGGACTCTCCAGAGTCTTCTCCAACACCACAGTTCAAAAGTATCAATTCTTCTACTCGGCCTTCTTTATGGTCCAACTCTCACATCCATACATGACTACTGGAAAAACCATAGCTTTGACTATACAGACCTTTGTCGGCAAAGTAATATATCTGCTTTTTAATATGCTGTCTAGATTTGTCATAGCTTTTCTTCCAAGGAGCAGACGTCTTTAAATTTCATGGCTGCAGTCACCATCTGCAGTGATTTTGGAGCCCCCCAAAATAAAGTCTGTTGATGTTTCCATTGTTTCCCCATCTATTTGCCATGAAGTGACGAGACATGGCAAATACTTAGAAGTTTCTAGGTCTGTCACCTAAAGTTGTTATCTGTTGAATTTCCATGATGTCTTGCCTTTTTTTTAAAAATCATGGACATACTTGTGCTTCCCAGTATGCAAAGTAATAAAATCTTGCTAAGTAAATTGAGACTGCAGTGAAGTAGTAACTTGTCCAGGGTCATAGACATTGAGGATTCAACCATGATCTCAGCTTGCCTTCAAAACACACACTGTTCTCCTTTTAGAGGCTGGGGATGGGGAGGTGGGGAGCCAGGGCAGAGTACACCTTTTGTCTGGTGTTTTTTCTGAACTATACCTGTCTTCCTTTGCTGGGGTCTAAGCTTTGTGAGGACAGGGATTGTGCCTCACTTGTCTTGTTTCAAGGCTTTAAGAACCCTGCTTATTACTCTGCTAGGTTCATTTAATGGATATTGAGTGAATGAACTCGAGTAAATATTGTGTAATCTTTCTTAGAATACAGACTAAAAGCAGCTTTTTAAGAAAAAAGATAGTACGACATGTCTCTCGAGCAAGCCTGGACTATTTCTAGCCTGTGAGAAGGCTATATTTACTCATCATTTGTATTCTGTTAACTTCCCAAAAGCATTTGTGTCTGCAGCATTGGGCCCATTGGATACATGTACAGTTTTTTAAGGCTCTTGACCACCAGGACTTAACATTCATTTTGAGCTTGCTAATATGAAAAATGACTTGAATGCTGGAATGTACGGTGAGGATATGGGCCTTTGTAGCTTTGGAGAGTAAAGGATATTGAAGGAAAGAAACTGTTTCTTGAACACGTAAAGTATGCTTTCGCATGTTCTCTCATTTACTTTAACAAGAAACCTATACAAGACAAATTACATATTTTCTTCATATTTACAGATGATGAAGTTGAGGATTAAGTCAAGGAAAATGTTTAAAATCACAGTGATTAAATATAGAAGTTGGACCTTAATCGCAGGTTGTCCACTCCAAACCCCATAGACTTTTCATATTTCACTTTTTTTGGTAGTTAGTATATTACCCTTTTAGTTTTGAAACTTTCCAAGTAATTTGAAGTCGTGGGTTTTACATTTTGTGACTAAAAATAAAAATTTACATAATTAAATGAAAATCAGTTCAGTTCAGTCACTCAGTCATGTCTGACTCTTTGTGACCCCATGAATTGCAGCACGCCAGGCCTCCCTGTCCATCACCAACTCCCAGAGTTCACTCAGACTCACGTCCATCGAGTCAGTGATGCCACCCAGCCATCTCATTCTCTGTCGTCCTCTTCCTGCCCCCAATCCTTCCCAACATCCGAGTCTTTTCCAATGAGTTAACTCTTCACATGAGATGGTCAAAGTACTGGAGTTAAAGCTTTAGCATCATTCCTTCCAAAGAAATCCCAGGACTGATCTCCTTTAGAATGGACTGGTTGGATCTCCTTGCAGTCCAAGGGACTCTCAAGAGTCTTCTAAAACACCACAGTTCAAAGGCATCAATTCTTCGGAGCTCAGCCTTCTTCACAGTCCAACTCTAACATCCATACATGACCACAGGAAAAACCATAGCCTTGACTAGACGGACCTTTGTTGGCAAAGTAATGTCTCTGCTTTCCAATATGCTATCTAAGTTGGTCATAACTTCCCTTCCAAGGAGTAATAAGAGTGTCAAATGTTAAACCTTACATATGCTTATTGTAGCTTCAGTTTCTTTTTAAAGAATATTCATGTATTTATTCAGCTGCATCGGATCTTTGCTGGGCCATGGGGGGTCTTTTGTTGCTGAGCATGGACTGTAGTTGTGGCGCACAGGCGCTCCAGCTACAGCACAAGGACTCAGTTGCTTAGCGGCCCATTGGAGCTTAGTTTCCTGACCAGCAATTGAAACCCAGTACCCTGCATTACAAGACAGATTCTTAACCATTGGACCACCAGGGAAGTCCCAGCTATGGATTCTTTTGATATTTCGAATCAGTTTAACAAATATATAAAGGTCACTCAAGTGGAGTAGAAGTCTATTATTAAGCATACCTTCTTATTCTGAACTTTATGATTCCCAGAGGGCAGATTACTTTCATGTGTCCGTGTCCCTGAGGCCCCTAGCCCAGTGCCTTGTACTAAAAAGTACTTAGTGTGTAAAGAATTGTATGAAATTAATAAATTGGAAACTAATGTGAATAACTGTATTTCCTTGAAATAATTGTTATTAAATAAGACTCTTCTCCCCTGCTGTGTGGCCCCCTCCTCCCTTTTATTTTCCTGATTGTCAGCTGGGTGTTTTCATTCTGAATTATCACCCTCTCAAGACACAGACACACACACAGACACACACACAGACACACACACACAGACACACACACACACACACACAGACACACACACACACACACAGACACAGACACACAGACACACAGACACACACACACACACACACACACACACACACACACACACACACACACACCCCCCCCCCATACACGTTCTTTTGCTAATGTATTTTTAAGAAAGATCTGGGCTGGGATTTGAAGAAATGTATTAATATTAAGGCTGACATGGCATTGTCTACAAGTTTATCCACATAAGAAATTTTATTTTTCTGTTACTGGTTGATTTTCACCAAATTTGAAGGATATTTTGGAGTGGTCTAACTTAAAGTATAGGTTGGATGCTGTATATAAAATTAACTTGGATTGGCCCTAGAGGGAAACACCTCAAAATTTTCCAGAGAATTTTAAACTGGGGCCCAGAGAGAAGCTCATGTAATTCTAATCTGTAGAAGCGACATTGCATATATTAAGGCTCCATGACTAGAGAAACTACTTTCATGTAAAACTGAGCGTGGAAGTATTATTGGATTTGAAGTGTTAGTTTGTGATTCGTTCTTTTCATGTGAGCAAATCTACATAATACATTTTCATTTGTTGTTGTTTAGTCACTAAGTCGTGTCCCTCTCTTTTGTGACCCCATGGACTGTAGCCCACCAGGCTCCTTTGTCCATGGAATTTCCCGGGCAAGAAGACTAGAGTGGATTGCCATTTCCTTCTCCAAGGAATCTTCTGACCCAGGATCAAACCTGTCTTCTGCATTGGCAGGTGGATTCTTTATCACTGAGCCACTAGGGAAGCCTTCATGCGTCTATTTAGGGATTTATTAATTTAAATGTGGTTAATGCTTTTCTGGACTACTGGGAAGGTGTGGTCAGCCATCCAGAGCCAGACATTCTGGAGAGCTAAGTCAAGTGGGCATTAAGCACTGCTGATGATAAAACTAGTGGATGTGACAGAATTCCAGTAGAACCCTAAAGGATGATGCCATCAAGGTGTTGCCTTCAATATGTCAACAAATCTGGAAGACCCAGCAGTGGCCACAGGATCAAAAAAGGTCAATCCTCATCCCAATTCCAAAGAAGAGTAGTACTCAAGAATGTGCTAGCCATCAGACAATTACACTCATCTCCCATACTAGTAAGGTCGTGCTTAAAATCTTGCATACTAGGCTCAGCATTATGCCATCCAAGAACTTGCAGATGTCCAAGCTCAGTTTAGAAAAGGAAGACGAACCAGAGATCCAATTACCAACGTTTGCTGGATCATAGAGAAAACAAGGGAATTCCAGAAAACCATCTACCTCTTCCAGAAAAACATTAACTACGCCAAAGCCTTTGACTGTGTGGATCATAGTAAACTGTGAAAAACTCTTAAAGAAGTGGAAATACCAGACCATCTTACTTGTCTCCTGAGAAACATGTATGTGGGCCAAGAAGCAACGGTTAGAACCCTGTATGGAACAACTGACTGGTTCAGGATTGAGAAGGAGTGCCACCCGGCTGTCTACTATCACCTTGTTAGTTTAACCTATATGCTGAGCACGTCATGAGAAATGCTGGGCTGGATGAGTTACAAGCTAGAATCACGACCGGAGGGAGAAACATCAACAACCTCAGATATGCAGATGATACCACTCTAACGGCAGAAAGCAAAGAGAAACTAAAGAGACTCTTGGTGAGGTTGATTGAGATGAGTGCAAGAGCTGGCTTAAAACTACTTAAAAAAACTTAAGATCATGGTATCTGACCCCATTACTTCATGGCAAATAGAAGGGGAAAAGGTAGAAGGAAGTAGTGACAGATTTCCTCTTCTTGGGCTCTAAAGTCACTGTGGATGGTGACTGCAGCCATGAAATCAGAAGATGTTTGCTTCTTGGCAGGAAAGCTATGGCAAACCTAGACAGTGTGTTGAAAAGCAGAGACATTACTCTGCTGACAAAGGTCAATATAGTCAAGGCTATAGTCTTCCCGGTGGTCACGTACAGTTGTGATAGCTGGACCGTAAAGAAGGCAGAGCGCAAAAGAATTGATGTCCTGTGGTGCTGGCAGAGACTCCTGAAAGTCCCTTGGAGAACAGGAAGATCAAACCAGTAAATCTTATGGGAAATCAACCCTGAATACTCATTGGAAGGACTGACGCTGAATTTGAAATTCCAGTATTTTGGTCATCTGATGTAAATAGCTAATTCATTGGAAAAGTCCCTGATGCTAGCAAAGATTGAAGGCAGAAGAAGAGGGCGTCAGAGAATGAGATGGCTGGATGGCATCACCGATACATTGGGCATAAATTTGGGCAAACTTCGGGAGATGGTGAGGGGCAGAGAGGCCTGGCGTGCTGCAGTCCATGGGGTCACAGAGTCAAACACGACTGGGCAGCTGAAAAACAACAATAATTTTCCAGGACAAGGCCTTCTTGACCAGTGGTAGCAGAATACGAGACCAGATTAGTGCTATTGGTGGTGGGTAGGAGAGGCACAACCACGATAGTGTATCCTTTCTTCCTGTTGTCGACTTTTTCTTTAGGATAGGAGGCTTTTTATCAGTATTTCATGATATCAGGCATTTGCAGGGAGTTGTTGATGACTTGGAGTCCCAATAATTATGAAGCCTATATAAAGCCCAAGAGATAGTGGAAAATTGGGAAATCTACATAGACCAGAGGGAACAGCTGCAGTTCTAGCCGCTACACAAGTCGATGTTGCAGAGAAGGAAGGAAACTCAGAAGGGCTTGGAGCGTGGGACCACCTTTGGCTTGCTGACCACTGGAGCCTATAAAATGGACATTGAGCGTTCCTGACCACTGACTGTCCAAAAGGAGAGATGGTTTCATCTGGGATTTGGGCGGCTCTGAACATGTTTGCAGTTGTCTCAAAGGAATTTCCTTTAACTGTTTGGTGGTTTTTTAATAGTTTTTAACCTCTTAATTTCACCTTTTTACAGTCAGTATATAAATTGTTATTGCTTAGTCCCTAAGTCGTGTCCAGCTCTTTTTGTGACCCCATGGACTTGTTGCCTGCCAGGCTCCTCTGTCCATGGGATTTCCCAGGCAAGAATACTGGAGTGGGTTGCTGTTTCCTTCAGGGAATTTTCCCAACCCAGGAATTGAACTTGTCTCCTGCATTGGCAGGTGGGTTCTTTACTACTGAATCACCAAGGAGGCCCAGTATATAAAATGACTCAATTTAGTCATTTACATGAGTAAAATGGAAGTATTATAAGTGACTATGATAGTTTCCTGAAAGGATTAGTTAAATGAAGCTTCACATATATGAGGCTTGTGAGCTGCCAAGTAAAAAGATGGGGAACTGTGTGGACTTGAAGCTGTGAGACTGTGTTCAGGTGGAATAAAGCTTACATAGAAAGGTGAGGATGACCCCAGAAAACCTGAAAAAATAAGTTTGGTTAGAGAGAGGGTGGTCTGAAATAAATGGCATGTAAGAATTGACAGGTAAGGTGGTGATACTGGAAAGTATTGAGAGAATTAAATAAAAGTTTTGTATTCCTGATGTGGATATGGCTGTAAGTCCAAGTCCCTTTCTAGGGTTTCTGCCCATTCTCTATGCACTGTCTCCTCCACCCCACCTCATCCCTGCCCCCCATTATACATAAACAGAAATGAGAAGGGACAGCATCAAAGGAGCAGAGCAGCACAGAAGAAAGGAAACCAAGCCACCAGTAAGGACACCCCGTTTCAGCATTAGCTGTCTCCCTTTAACAAATGGCTCAAAACTCAGCAGATTAAATTTGGATTAACTAGGAATTTAATCAAGTAAAAGACAGCTTTTGTTTTGATTTTTCTGCTGTAAATCTTGTCTCTTTTTTCCAACTGCATATCCCTGATAATTTAGCACAAATGTAGGTAATGTCACATTAGAAAACCTTTGCACATTCATATTGTTTTCTTGACTATAGCTCTGCTATAATAAGTAACTGATGAAAGTTTGTTCTGGAAGAACTGAGAATAAAGCAATTGAAATTAATATATTGATTATTACCTTATTGTGTTGAATATGAGAAGAATGGACAAGTGAAAAGAAGTAATAAGATCCAGAAAGAAGAGATTAGAATATAGATTCGTGGTCCTTTTCTTCAGGGTCCTGAATCTAAGTACATTTCTGGCGATGGGGCTCCGAAATGCTTAATTAAAAAACAAACAAACTAGTGATTCTGATTAAAAGCTAGGATTGGTGTTCACAGACTTCATTCTACTCATGAAAATCTCTCAGTGCTATCATTTTGTTTTAGAGATGTTGGGAAAGCTGAGATAGCCTTTTTAAACTGTGGCATTGGGTTAGTAAAGCTTCTAAATGCTAGAATAGTATAGCCATTCAATTGTAGGATTACAGGAGACATTAGAGATTATCTAATACAAAGACCAATGAACTATGGTCCATGGACCAAATATGGCCCTCCACCTATGTTTATAAAATTCTCTGGAACACAGGCACACTCATTTATTTATGTATCGGCTGTTTTTGTGCTAGCAGAGTTTTGTGTTGTAACAGAGACTATATGGCTCATAAAGCCTAAAATATTTTCTGTTTGGCCCTTTACCAAAAACGTTCGTGGACTTTTGAATAGATCAGACCTATCATTTTTATAGATGTAGAAATAATACTCAAAGATAATTAAATACTCCAAGTACACAGCCAGTTGGTGGTCAGAGTGCAAGTACCATTTATTTCTTGCTTACATTCCATTATTTTTTGTTGGAGGTACTGATGCCTAGGTGAAATCAGAATATAAGTTTGTGGTACAAATTTCGCTTATAAGTTCATTCTTTTTTACACTACGAGTTCCTAGAAATGGTAGTCTGACAAGTCTTAGATGACACAGCTGTACAAAAGTCTTTTTAGTTTTGGTTGGGGGTAGAATTTGATCACTGATTCTCTTTCCTGAGTGTAGATCTTTGGTTTGATCTGCTGGGCAGTTTGATAACAGAATCCATTTTTGTTGCTACGCAGCCAAATGGACGGACCATTGAAGTGGCTGAGGAAGAAGCTGTCCGAACTCCTCGAAGTGTAACAGCAAAGCAGCCAATAGAGACAGACAAGAAAAACGAAAAGGTAAGTTTGGGAGCCTATGACATTATATGCAAGGCTCTTAATAAAGAGAGTGACATACAAAATGTTACATATACACCACCACCCCACCACCCCCATTTAAGGAAAACTAAAAATGTGAGCTTATCGTAGTGGATGGATAGATAGTGAAGGTTTAAGTAAGTTGTGTGTTTTTAAGGAAGGATATATCACTATGTGTTTCTAAACATTGCTGTGGCATTATTAAGCATTCTGCCAAAGACAACTGATTCATGACTTGAACATCTTTTATATGAATAAGGTTCCAGATATGTTACATATTTCTTACAGGAAAACAAAATTGTGTTACCTTTGCTAACAGTGCACATCTGACCTAAAAAGCTTGACAAAATTGTCCTATTGTAGTGTTAAAGTAGATTTTTCTTGTGATAGCAGCATAATCATCTGTTTACTAGATACATTTTGACTTTGTTTAACAAAGGAAAATGTTCTATATTCAGGTCATTATTAAAAGATTTGGGTGTGTACTGTTAAATTTTCAAATAAGACAGTGTATACCCCATAAATAATACATCCCTGTGATGTTATTCATTTTCTAGTTGCCAGTGTTAGAACTGACCCATTTTTATTTGACTTAATTTAGCTTGTAAGTAGGCAAAATGTACAAGAAACTTAACAGTGGTACCTCCTGCTGTGGGCAGGAGACTTCTTATTTAATTCCTTTTGGTATATTAAAAACTGCATACATGACCAGTGGCATAACAACAAAAGAGATGAACTTGTGTGCCAGCTTTTGCAAATTTCTTATAATATGAGGGCTACCATATTAGAAGCTGCTGTCTCCTCTAGGCACTCTCTTATTATTACCAAACTTCTTGAAAATAAAAAAAAAAAACTGCACACACATGTACACCCTTTTCTTTCTTCTTTTTTTTTAACCCTGTGCATACATAACTCCCTTTCAGGGGAAAACAAAAAAGCAGCCATCGGTAAGTAAGTAGTTTCTAGAAACCAAGGTACTGCAGCTCCTGCCCCATAGAATCGTGGTGTGAAGTGGTTGATACAGTTGCTTAATGCTTGTAATTTCAAAGAACACTGAAGAACTGGTGAGATCAGTTCTGCCCCTGTAATCCAGTGAAATGGGTTTAGGGCCAAGGTAACTGCAGGTAGGATAGCTTAAGATGAAGGATGGTTGTTGGAAAGAATTACATATATGGCTGACTTGTCCTTTGGCAGTAAAATAAATAGAAAATTACTGGTATTAACAAATAAGCATTCAGTTTAAGAATTGTGAATTTACACTGTGAAAAGTTCATATGTTTAATATAGCTTTATAGATTGATACTTCTTGCATCTAGTGTTTCCTTATTCCTGGGCTTTCTCTCCACTAGTGAGCATTTTATACTTAACTCCTGCCTCTACTCCCTGAATTATCCTGAAAAATCTGTAGTTGGAATAATTTACCAGCTACCATTTGTCTGTGATTAATCATATATAGATTGTTTGTATCAGGATGTAAAACCACAGGATGATTAAAATCATTCTGAAATATCTTATGTTAGAAAATAATTGTGATAGTTGACATTTGTTAAATATCTATAATGTGGCAGGCACTGTGTAAGATGAGGTAAATGTATTTACTCATATAGTAGGAACAACTTAACTGAGTGCTCACTGAGTGTACTTTTAAGACTTTCTAGAATATTTATACATGTTACTTTAATTATCCTTATAAGAACACTAAGGAGGTGGTATTATACCTATCTTAAAAAGAAACCTGAGGCTTAAGTTACCTAAGCTATTACAAGTATAGTCAGACCCATCTTGACTCCAAAGTCTGTGCTTTTTACTGCTTTATATTAATTCTGATTCTTTCAAAAACTCCTCCAGGCAAATAATATTAGCCCCATTTACAGATAAGGGCTCTGAAGTATAGAGGAATTTTGTGACTTCTCTTAATTTCATGTAAATAGTTTCTGAACTAGGAATTGAACCCAGCTCATTCTGATGCCAAAGCCCATGCACTTTGTGATCACTTGGCAGAACCACTTCCTTTTAGCCGCTGTTGCCTTCTCAGTGCAAGGCTTCTGCCTTTGGTTAGTTGCCTATTTGATTTGACTTTTTGCTTAATAATAAACGCTACAACCCATGACTGGTGTTTCTTCTTTCCATTTTGCATCTAAAATTTATCCTTTTTGACTTGGTTCCGTCCAGCTCTCTTTTCAGTTAATTTTTGTGCTGCGTGCTTTTATGTGTTTTAAATATGTGGTTTTTTTTCAGACTTCTTGTCTTTTTTAATAAATAAACATTTTAGATCTATTATGTACCTTAATATACATTATTATGTATTTGTTTTTGTCTCAGACCCACACCTTAGGCAATTTGAGAAATACAGTTTGCCCATAAAGCAGCTGGACTCTGTGCCTTGTCTTGTCACTTGTTTGCTGTTGTTACTTAGTCACTGAGTCACGCCATGAACCCATGGGCTGTAGCCTGCTAGGCTCACTGTCCATGGGACTTTCCAGCCAAGAATACTGGAGTGGGTTGACATTTTCTTCTCCAGGGGATCTTCCTGACCCAGGGTTCAAACCTGCATCTCATACATTGGCAGGTGTATTCTTTACCACTAAGCCACCAGGGAAGTCCATCACTTGAGTAAGCCTTATAGATAAAACTTTGTCTAAAAAGCAGATAAGACGAGCTATAGATCTTGAGGGTATAAAGCAAGTTAAGCCACCAGGTTTTCATTTGGGTCAGTGCTTGACCCAAAAGTGCTTGAAGGCCAGTGCTTCATTGATCCTGGTCTCGAATAGAATATGCATTGGTCCGTTGGCTGGGCTGAATGTATTGTGCTACTAGATGCTGAAAGGGAGTAAAGAAAAATAGAAGATGTACTCACCCTCAGAGAGATTACAGCCTTGTTAAGGAAAGGCAACATAAGAGAAGGTATCAGGTAAGGCCTCGAGTGCCAGGTATTCAGAGAAGGATTATCCTGTTTGGGTAGCCAGAAAAGATTGACTTAATTGGACTGTTGTGGGTGGGGATGGTATTTCAGTAAGTAGAGGTGGGGGGCCAGTTTTGGCAGAGGAGAAAAACAAGTGAACACAGTCATTGTTCATTGAAACAAAAGAATATATTTAGACATACTCAGGGGAAAGGCCAGTCAAGTTTGACAGGTCAGGGTGGGGTGGGGTGTGATAAAAACTTAGATATGTTCAGCAATATTTATAATGAACGAATCAGCATTCCATCCATGATTGTAAAGGTCTGAATTAAGATAGAAGTTTAAAGGTGGTTAGTAAGAAAAACAACAAACGCAAAAAATCCTAAGGTACAGCTCTGGGGAGGAGGGTATTATCTTTTTTTTTTTTTAATACAGCTAATTGAAAAGAGTTTAATGAATTTCCCAGGATGACATAGTAGTAAGGAATGGTCTCTCAATTTCTCTGAAATAGCAGTTCTCAAAGTGTGGCCCATGGACCCCTGGGCAGAGGTTCCAAGGACCTTTTTTGGGTCCCAGAAGACAAAACTGTTTTCTTAATAATTGAAACATTGTCTTTTTTACTCTAATTCTTGCATTAATGGTCCAAAAGCAACAGTGAGCAAAACTATTGACTCTGTAATACAAACAAAATCAGTGACAAAAAACTAATAGTAGTTGAATTCTTCACAGTAGTCTACTTACAGTGTAAAGAAAAAAAAACCTTGTTCCATTTGAAAAGTATCCTTGATGAATCTATAAAAATGATAATTAATTTTATTAAATCTACATGCCTTTTGATCATTCTGTATGATGAAATGGGAAGTATGCATAAAGTATCCTGTGTACTGAAAAACAGTGGTTGTCTTGAGGAAAAACACCAGTGCAACTGAGTTGCAGGCTGGACTAGCCACTTGTTCTTGTTACTCCATTTTCACCTGAGAGAACAAGTAGAAAACAGGCCATGGTTGTTTAGACTCTGGTATTTGTAGAATTTTCTCAAAAATAGCCAGGACACTTCAAGGAAAACAACTGCTGGTATTGTTGAAAAATGCTTTGTTTCCAAGTAAAAATTAGAAATTTGGAAAATGTCTACCACCGTGAGCTTGACAACATCCCAGTACTTAATGAATTTATGATGAAATCAGTGGTNAAAAATAGTCAGGACACTTCAAGGAAAACAACTGCTGGTATTGTTGAAAAATGCTTTGTTTCCAAGTAAAAATTAGAAATTTGGAAAATGTCTACCACCGTGAGCTTGACAACATCCCAGTACTTAATGAATTTATGATGAAATCAGTGGTGATGTTAACAATTTTTTTTTTTAAGATATTGCATATAATGGAATGTTTTTTAACCTTTTGAGAGATATATATGCTCTGCTTAGTATAACTCAGCAAATCAGTATTTTCCAAATGCTCAATGATTGCATGTTCTAAAATTAGATAAGTATAAAAGATTTATTTAAGGTGCAAGATCAGTGGATTTTAATGTATAGAAAGCTCATTGACAAAGTTTCGACTTCAACATCGCAACACTTTTTAAGAAACTACGTTTGACAAGTTTTGGTGTAATATTTTTTCCTTCTTCTATCTAAAGTCCTTCGTGACTTCTCATTGTTCTTGTTCTATAATCTTGAATATAATCTAAGGCACTCTAGCTCAAGTCTTTTCCTACTTATCTTCTCTATCTTTCCTGCTTATCTTTCCTACTTATCTTCTCAAGCTCCAGACACATTGGTTTTCATTCTTTTTTGTTAAACAGCTTTATTCTGAGATATAACTTAGCTCTTTCATGTGTACAATTTTAGTGTATTTACAGAGTTGTACACCTGTGACCACAATCTAATCTTTAAACAGTTTCCTCTTCCCAAGAAGAAAACGTGTGCCTGTTCAGCAGTTGCTCCCTGTTTTCCCTGTCTTCCCCTTGCAACTACTGATCTTTGGTGTACTATCAAGACTATCACAATTACACAACATTGTAAAGCAATTATACTTAATTGCTTTACAAATATATTTTTTAATGCAAAAAAAAATAGCACTATTATGTAGAAAACTGCTAAAAAACTACTCCTTCCAGTTACATATCTGCATGTACGTAGCTATATTTTTTATATGCTTCAATCAAACAACGTATCAGAGTAATGCAAAAACATATATGCAAATCCAGGGTTTTGTTTTTAATGGAGCCAGATGCAAGAGATATTTGCACAATGTAAATCATGACATTCTTCTCACTAAAATGTTTGTTTTGGAAAATAAGTTATTTATATAGGTACAATTATACAATATATAGTTTATTATACTTTGAGATAAGTTAATTCATATCTAAACAAATTCTTAGTTTAAATTTATAAGGGTAGATATCAGTGGACACAACCAACATAAACAAAGACTCTTTGATATTCTCAACACATTTTAAGAGTATAAAAGATTATCCTATGACCAAGACGTGTGAGGACTAATTAGTGTTTAGAAGACCAAAGACAAAATTATTCTGAGGCAGCATAGATTTTATACAAGCATAAACTGTAGCAGCTCTTAGCAAAATAGAGAAAAACCTGCATGCCCAGGGAACTTGCATACATTTGTTTTATCTTCCATAATGCATCTTAGAAACTGTAGTTTCAAACCAGGGCTTGTCAAACCAAGACCAACTGGTCATATCGGGCTCTCTGCCTATTGTTGAAAGTTTTATTGGAACACAGACAGACTTACTCATTTATATATCGTCTGTGACTGGTTTTGCAATACAGCAGCAAAGTTGAGTGAATGCAAAAGAGGTCTTATAGTTTACAAAGCCTGTCTGGTCTCTTTTTTTCTTTTTTCTCCTGAACCCCTGTTTTAAATTCTTAATATAGTCTTTTGGGTTCATTAAAATGTCTTGTTATATGGAGTGCTTTAATATCATCTGATTCTCTAAGTCTTGGACTCTTTGACCTTCCAGGCTCCCTTGTACCACAGTCTATAGTTTTGTGATTTGGGTTCCACCCAAGGAATCAATTTTCAAGGCCTTCTTTAAGGTTAACCAAGAGAACCCTCATTTCTGCCTTTAGACTTTTCAGTCTGAATGCCTAACAAACAGTGGAACTGAGACTAGAACCAAGACTGCCGCCTTAAGCACATTGTTTTTCCATGATGCTGTAGTTCTGTCTGGCAGGAAGTGGTAGGGGGTTCACAAGTGAAACAGTGAACTTGTTTTTTAAAGTGCTTAGATTGAAGCAAGAATGGATCACCCAAGTGAAATTAGTTTAGGCTATTGTGCAGAATGAATCACAAGCTGGAATCAAGATTGCCAGGAGAAATAGCAGTAACGTCAGATATGCAGATGACACCACCGTTATGGCAGAAAGTGAAGAGGAACTAAAGAGCCTCTTAATAAAGGTGAAACCAGAGAGTGAAAAAGCTGGCTTTAACTCAGCATTCAGAAAACTAAGATCATGGCATCTGGTCCCATCACTTCATGGCAAATAGATGGGGAAACAATGGAAACTGACAGATTTTATTTTCTTGGGCTCCAAGATCACTGCAGACAGTTACTGCAGCCATGAAATTAAAAGACGCTTGCTCCTTGGAAGAAAAGAAATGACAAACCAAGACAACATATTAAAAAACAGAGACATTACGTTGCCAACAAAGGTCTGTATAATCAAAGCTGTGGTTTTTCCAGTAGTCATGTACGGATGTGAGAGCTGCACAATAAAAAGACTGGTTGCCGAAGAATTGATGCTTTCAGACTGTGGTGCTGGAGAAGACTCCTGAGAGTCTCTTGGACTGCAGGAAGATCAAACCAGTCCATCCTAAAGGAAATCAGTTCTGAATTTTCACTGAAAGGACTGATGCTGAAGCTGAAGCTCCAAAACTTTGGCCACCTGATGCAGAGAGTCAAGTCATTGGAAAAGACTGATGCTGGGGAAGATGGAAGTGTCAGGAGGAGAAAGGGGCGACAGAGAACTAGATGGATGGATGGCATCACTTACTCAATGGACATGAGTTTGAGCAAACTCCAGGATATAGTGAAGGACAGGAAAGTCTGGTGTGCTGCAGTCCATGGTGTCACAAAGAGTTGGACAACTGAAAGACTGAACAACAGCAAAAAACTGGAAATGTGAGAGCCCAATTTGGGAAAGAGTTAAGGGCTCCATAAAAGAAGTTCTTAAGAAAGGTTTCTAATAAATTTTTAAGATTGTAAGTTGATAACCATGCGGCTTATGCAATGTACTGTAACTTATGAGCTAACACCAAATATATTTAAATAATTTAATGGCTTGGTTGGTGAATCAAGGATACAAATAGCTCAGATTTTAGTTGAGGGGGCAATGAAAGTTGGGTAAATAGGGCTATTTGTAATTCAGTCTTTAAGCCCTTTCGTTAATAAACCGAACATTAATGAAACACTTCTGTGTACAAAATACAGCATTGTAGACTCTAGCAATATAATGGTTGGTAAAACAGGATAAAAAGGTTGATAAGAGAGTCACTGTTCTCATGAAGTTGAGTAAGGAAAACAGCTAGAAACAAGCAAGTATAAATGCTGTGAAAGAAAATAACCAGGATGAGAAGAGTTAAAGTGCAAGTTGTGTGCACTTCCCGACACCTGCAACTCTACTCTTCCATTCAAAAAAATGTATCAGGATAGTAGTGAGTGGGGTGATCCTGAGTCTAGTTTAAATCACACCCACTCCTCAAAATGGGGGAAGTCAGTTGCAAGCCTCTCTGTTTTTAAAAAGATTTGTGACATTTTTCATATTCTCATCTTGATTTTGTGTCATCAAGTTACTAAGTTAAATTAAGAACTGCTAGTTTAGATAGAGTAGAGAAATGGAATTCATATGCCTTTTGGGCCTTTTGTTTTATCCTTTGCTATTTAACCAGGCGCAGCTCGCCTGTATTTTTGAGACAAGTGAGGAAAATAGTGCCAAAATGTTGAGCAGTATAAAATTAGGGACATGCCATATTTGTTTAGGTAGAAAGTAGATGAAGTTGATCCTGAAGCAATCGTTTTCATACTTTTCAGGTGGCATTTGCTAAAACTTTCAAAATAAATTTCACTAAGAACTTTTAATTTTGTCAAGTATATATATATATATATATATTTTTTTTTTTTTTTTAAACTTTATTTTTGGCCTTGCCTCGTGGCATGCGGGATCTTAGTTCCCTGACCAAGGATTAAATGTGCACCCCTGCAGTGGAAGCGTGGAGTCTTAACCACTGGACCACCAGGGAAGTCCCATCAAGTACTTTTGTTCTTCTGATTTTTTAAAATTAACTTTTATTGGAGTATAGTTGCTTTACAATGCTGTGTTAGTTTCTGCTGTACAGCAGAGTGAATCAGTTGTGTGTATACATGCATCCACTCTTTTTTAATGTCCTTCCCAGTTAGGTCACCACGAACAGTTGAGTAGGGCTCCCTGTGCTGAGCAGTAGTTCTCGCGAGTTAATAGTAGTGCAGGGTACTGCAATGGCAATCCCAGTTTCCCAGTTTCTCCCACTCCCCCCACCTTGGTAGCCGTTTGTTCTCTACATCTGTGACTATTTCTGTTCTGCCAATAAGTTCATCTCTGCCATTTTTCTAGATTCCACATGTAAATGACATTGTACAAATAGTTATAAAACCACTGTCACCGTTGACAGTGGTTTAAAAAGAAAGAAATTTTGATACAATGGAAGCAGAACAAAAATCTCAGAAAAAAAGTTTTTGCCATGAGTTAATGAGAAACCTCATGTACCAGCCATTAGTCGGCAGACCAAAACACTGCAGTATCCATTTCTAGCCTTTAGAAAATGCTCAGAATTACTTTTTTGTGTGCTGTATTTAGTTTATCACTCCTAACGTTGCCAGCAGAGACTTCAGATAATTATAGACTTGTAACTATTAAGTCAGTTTCCCCAAATTTTAAGGACCATTTACTTTCCAAGTTGGAGAATAAATTGAATTAAGGGTTACATTCAGAACCTGGCTACTTCCCTTGTGTGTTAATAGCTAGTTACAAAATAAAATATCATTTCACTTAAAATTTGTTCAGTAGTCTTATGATAGTTTTGATGCAATACAACTATTAGATTATTCTCCCTAAGTTAATCTTTTTAGCATTAACTGGGCACTGTTCTGCCTTTCTTTATACTCTGCAGTTCTTTAAAATAGCAATATCTGTTACGAGAGCAGTTAGCCATTTAAGTAGATTTGCTTTTGCTGTCAGGGTGTACCGTTTGCCCCTCTGATAAACAATAGCATTTATTTGGGTATTGTCTAATATTAGGAATGTCTATGTTAAGACTGAAAGATGAGCTTAGTAATGGAAGTATTTCTGTGTGTTTTATTTGATTCCCAGCTCATATTTAAGTTCTGTGAATTTGAGAGCAGATTACGTCATCTTAGAACTACTTTAGCATGTGCTTTTAAAGACTGTACTCTCCAAAAGTATCCACATGAAGGAAGAAAATATTAGGCTTTCTATTTATACTGCTTTTTTCTTTTTTAATTAAGCTTTACTACATGTTTTATATATGGCTAGTTATTCGCACCTTTATTAGGGATGTTAAAAGTTATCCATTAATTAGGGGACAGGAAAGTGTCAGGGATAAAGCAGATGAGGTGGAACTTGAGCCGAGTTAAGAAAAAATAGTGAACATCATTTTAGGATTTGGCCATCAGTCGGGGAGGATACATGGAAAAGGGTACAAAGAAAGTCACCCTGAAGCACCCAGGCTACTGTACTTTATTTTGAGAGAAAACTCATGGTCAGTAGAGTTTGGGCAAAGAGAGGAGTATTAGAGATGACAGTCCTGTTGCAACCAAATCATTACATGTATGTAAATAAAAGAGTATAAAGTTGAGTTAATTTGTGGAAGGTCTTATATGTCATATAAGGAAGGTAGACTTTATGGTACGAATTTTGTAATGGGAATATAATTAGACTGGTATAAATAATGTTGGGAAGCGAGCAATGGCAGGAAAGCCCTTGAAGATAAGAATTTCTCCTAATGTCTCATTTACAGATCTGTTTTTCATGTTAGTTTATTATAGTACAGTTTCCACTAGTAGAAAGTTTTATTTAGCTATATATATTGAGCTCCTGAAACAATGTCTGACACATGGTAGGTATTTAATAAATCTTGATTTGTGTGAATACCATTCAAGAGAAGCTACTTTAATAATTCACCCAGCTCGATGGTGAAGCTTAGAACAATGTTGGGGGAGGGGGAGCTATGGGTAACAGGCAGAACTTACGTTCTCAGTTTTCCTTCAACTGTTGGCTGTAGTGGAGCTGATCTGAAGTAAAAGATTCCCCTTACTAGGATTGCTGAGTCAATTAGTGTGTGAACCTGTGACTCTAAAGCATTTTATATGTTACTCAGTACTAACAAAGATCCGTCTAGTCAAGGCTATGGTTTTTCCAGTGGTCATGTATGGATGTGAGAGTTGGACTGTGAAGAAAGCTGAGCACTGAAGAATTGATGCTTTTGAACTGTGGTGTTAGAGAAGACTCTTGAGAGACCCACAGACTGCAAGGAGATCCACCCAGTCCATTCTGAAGATGAGTCCTGGGATTTCTTTGGAAGGAATGATGCTAAAGCTGAAACTCCAGTACTTTGGCCACCTGATCTCAAGAGTTGACTCATTGGAAAAGTCTCTGATGCTGGGAGGGATTGGGGGCAGGAGGAGAAGGGGATGACAGAGGATGAGATGGCTGGATGGCATCACTGACTCAATGGACATGGGTTTGGGTGAACTCCGGGAGTTGGTGATGGACAGGGAGGCCTGGTGTGCTGCGATTCATGGGGTCGCAAAGAGTCAGACACGACTGAGCAACTGAACTGAACTGAAGTCTCATCTGAGGGAGAGGTTACTTTTAAAATGAGGTTAGTTTTAAAGGTAATAGTGAAATTGAACAAGATGGAAGCCTCAGTCAAGATAATTTTCTTTGCTTTTCTGCAGACCTTGTTTTAATAAAAAATCATAGTATATTCTGTTCTTTTTGTATAACTTCCCTCTTTTAGGGCTTCCCTGGTGGCTTAGCTGGTAAAGAACCCACCTGCAAGCAGGAGACCTGGGTTCAATCCCTGGGCTGGGAAGGTCAGAGTTCATGCGCAGTGCTTTGTAGTTAGCAGTCTGCTTTCACACCCTGTTTAATACTTAAAAGAACCTTATGTGAAGTGAGTAGATTTTGTCCCATATGACCATTGAGGAAAGGGGTTTAGAGTGATTCAGCCTCAAATCACGTAACCAATACTTGATTGAATTTATATTTGGCATTAAATGTAGAGAGGCAGAAAGGAAAGATTTGTGAGGGCAGGCTCTGGAGTCAGAACTGGATTTTAGTCTCAGTTTCAAAATTTAATAACCCTATATCTTTGGCAATTTATGTAATCTCTTCATGGCCTCAGTTTCTTTATCCATAGGTTGGAGTACTTACCTAGTTTTTGTAGGTATACACTGTCCAATATGGTAGCCATTTGCCACATATGGCTATTTAACATTCTTTGCTTTCATACTATCTTATTAATTTTGTTGTCAATTGCTAAGTTGTGTCTGACTCTTTTGTGACCCCGTGGACTTTAGCCTGCCAGGCTCCTCTGTCCATGAGATTTCCCCAGGCAAGAATGCTGGCATGGGTTGCCGTTCCTTCTCCAGGGGATCTTCCCAACCTGGGGATCTAACCTGCATCTCTTACATTGGCAGGTGGATTCTGTTCTGCTAAACCACACCAGGGAAGCCCATCTTAATAGTTTTTAATATTGATTACATTTTGAAATGATAGTGTTTTGGATAGTGTGTTGGGTGAAATATAGAAATTAGTGTTACATATTTTAACTTTTTAATATATACTAAAATTTTTAAATCATGTTTGTGGTTTGTATTATACTTCTGTTGGACAGTACTCTGCTAGACCAAGAGGTAGCAAACTCTGGACCATACACCCCACGCCCACCCCCCACCCCCTTGCCAACAAGTTCAGCCAGATACACCTATTTTTATAAATAGAACTTACTAGAACACAGCCACACCAATTTCATTCTGTGTGGTATGTGACTGCTTTTCATGCTACAGCAGCAGGATTATTTGGTTGCTACATATATAACCATACAGCCTGCAAGGCCTAAAGTATTTACGGTGTGATCCTTTATAGAAAATGTTTGCTGGAAGTTCCCTGTCAGTCCAGTGATTAAGACTCTGCACTTTTACTGCTTAGGGCACGGGTTCAGTTCCTGGCTGGAGAACTAAGATCCCACAAGCCACACAGCCAGAGCAAAAAGAAAACCGTTGCTGACCTTTGCTCTAGGTTGTAATTGATAGATGCTTCATGTGTTTTATCTTTGCTTAAGAGTGGATGTGAGAGACAGAAAGTAGGTCAGTGGCGGGTCAGTGGACCAGAGGGGAGAAGATAGTGGGGAGTGAGTGTTAATGGATGCCAGGTTTCTTTTTGGGGACAGTGAAAATGTTCTGAAGTTAGATAGCAGTGATAGTTGTGCAACTTCAAAGATACCAGAAACCATTGAGTTGTGCACTTGAAAAGATGGAATCTCAAATTTTTCCTTTAAGTGGATATGAGCCTGGTTTGGTAGATGTAATAAAGCAGTACATTGAAACATGTTCATGATAATGGGAATGTGTAAAGAATCATGCAAATCAACTGTGGAGAATATAAGAAAAAATCATAATCGTTTTTTATATATTCTGATGTCACTTGAAATTGTTTGTCAATAGTTTCTTAATAAGAAAAACAGTTAGCTGTCATTTATAGCTTACTCAAACTGTCATTTACTGCTTACCCTGTTCTTTTCCATTGTAAACTTGATAGTGTACAATAGTACATACATAGCCAATCGCAGTAAACAAGTATAAATTAACAAGTATAAATAAAATCTGTATTTTATGAATAGCAGTTCTCTTCTGGAAACACTTATCATGGCTTTGTGAAATTTTTAGCAAGCTTTTGAAAGGAGAAAATACTAGCAGAAGGGAATTGGAAGGCCATTCTAAAAATGTCCATATCTTGTATGCTGTAGGTGTTTTTTCTTGAATGAATTACTGTACATGTACCATATTCAAATCTTAGATATTTTCACACTGCTTTGGAACTGACAAAATATTAGCTGCTTTGTACAATTGACTCATTAATTTGTTATACGTAGAATATGCCAGTAATCTGTTTTTTGAAATCAAAAACCCAATAATCAGTACATCATTTTCTTTCTGACCACTCGCGGTAGCCTTTTGTTTTATTGTGCTGAAAACACCATAGTATAGTACCTTATTTATGATGTAGGGTAGGATAACATGATGTCTAAAAGCACAGACTTTGGAGCCAGATAGACCTATTTCCTAATCCGTTAACTTCATGTGACCCAGAACAGCCTATTTAATATTGAACATCTCTAAATCTTTGTTTTCTCATCTCTAAAATGGGAATAATACTATCTCCGGTGATTTTTTTTTTTTTTTTTAGGAATAAAGAATTAAGTGTACTTAGCATATAGTAACGACTAAATAAATGATAATCTCATACTATTATTGCCATTGAATATGTTAAGTTTTTTAATCAAACATTAAGTTTTTTTGGTTGTCAGCATCATACATTTCATTATGTATTTTACTAACTTCTACCTTTTTGAAAACATAATGAAATATTAAGTAACATTCTATTTTATTTTCAGTCAAAGAAAAATAAGAAGAAATCAAAGTCAGATGCTAAAGCAGTGCAAAACAGTTCACGCCATGATGGAAAGGAAGTTGATGAAGGTACTTGAGCAAGTGAAAAGACTGTAGAAAAAAAATTTTTTTAACCAAGGTGCATTATATAAAAGCCGCATTTGTTTTGCTTAATCTTATATCTAGCTCTTCTGTTGAATAACTCTAGATTTTAATGTACACATTAGGAGACGCTTTTTCCCCTAAATTATTTAAGGATCTAATAGTTCTATCCTTAAAGGGAGTTGCCTTGAAATTTAAGGTCTAGCTCAATATGTTGAGCAATTTAAAAATCACTTTGTCTTTGTTTCCTAGAAGTGTGGCTTGGTTTTTTTCCCATCTTTCTTAAAAATACCATCCCTAGAAGAAGACTCTGTACAAAATTTTTAAGTAAGCCATTTATTGTCCTCACCTAATAAACCCATAGTATATATAACACTCCCCTACTAGTTCTACCCAGCAAGATAAAAAAAGATACAAGATAACTTATATCAGTTTTTTTCTAAACCATAGATGACAGATCTGATCAAAATTACCAGAATAAATAATGGCAATTAGCTGCCTGAAACAGCACAATTAGAATAAATTCATAGGATAAATGAATATAATCAGCACTCTTGGTTTTTAGTTTAATATCTAAATTTATCATGATATTTCAGGTGCCCCACCCTGTTTTCCCCAAAAAAACTACAACCTTTTTGTCTTCCACCTACTGAATAACATTTTTTTTCTGGGGCTATGTCAGGAGCCTGGGAAACTAAGATTAGTCACAGAGAGAAGCGGCAGCAGCGTAAGCGTGATAAGGTGCAGTCTGATTCTGGTTCATTGGATTCAACTATCCCTGGGATAGAAAATACCATCACAGTCACCACCGAGCAAGTTACAACTGCATCATTTCCTGTTGGTTCCAAGAAGAATAAAGGTATATTAGTGGAACATAAGCGTGATACATCAAATCCAATTCCTTTTAATCAGATGTACAAAATATCTTATATCAAAATCTGGCTATTTTGAACTGCTTACTTCATTGTGCTGATATACCCTTCTTCGTGAGAGCATTGTGGACCACGTATTGATTTACCTGATACCAGCAGTTCCATACTGCCTAATGAATGACCTATTAAATTAAAGTTGCCTTTCTGCCTTGAGTCACATGAGAAAATGGCTGCTGCTTTTTTCTCACATGTATTGCCTTGACCCCGCTCTCTTAACATCTCCATTTTTTATAGTGGACTTTCATTTAATGAAATGACTTGTCACCATTCTGCATGTTGGGTGCTTTCATTCCAGGATGAAACAAGCATGTTCTGGATAGTGTGGGTTCTATCTGAATTTCTTATCACCCCAACTCTTTGAGAAAGCTGTAGGTGTTTGATAAAGCTAGACTGGAACTGCAAACATTATTGAGCTAATGCTTTTCCCAAGTTTTCAAATGTTCACACTATCCGATACTGATGGCCTCTTGGTAATTCTTCCATTGCTGTCATTTTTACCCTGGAGACATCAGTCTGCAGTGATGCTGTTCATCTTGCTTCAAAGCACTAGCTTTCCTGCCTTTACCTTTTCATTAATCACCAGCATTTCCCCCTTATCTTCAGACCTGTGTCTTGGCCTTGATAGCTTTTCCTTTTTTGCTGCGTGGATTGGTGGAATTTACTGCTGTGGCTCAGCATTGATGCCTGCTTGCCCGTTCTCACTGTCACCTGGTAGCCCTGCTGTGGTGTTTGTGTTGCTGGCCCTTTTTCACTGTTTGCTGCATGCCTTCCTTGCTAGCAGTCCTGCGTCATGCTGATTTTTTGATACATTATGATCATTATGCTTTTTAGTGTCAGAGAAATATCAGTAGTGTCTTTGTTATAACGTGTGGTCTCACCTCTTGCCATATTTCCTAAATCCTGGTCCAGATATTGGCAAAATTGTTCTTAAGTTGATGTGTTTGCTTCCAGGATTGTTGAAAAGGCAGCTAGCTGGTATTGTTGAGAGGTGGCAAAGTTGAATCCAATTACAGAGCCCAGTTCTCCAATTCCTCCTTTAAAGAATCTTGATAACCATTGTAGAACAGGAGACTCTATATCTACTTGGGCAATTTTCCAGGTCCTTTATTGGCATTCTTGTTGACTAAGAATATGATAACTAGAGAACTCAATTCCTAAGAACATGCGAAATACATTGTGAGTAAAACTCTTTTCCAGTATAAGACTTTAGCACTTCAGGGAACAATTTTTTTTATAAATAATTAGTAAAAACTTAATTTGTATGTTACTCCTAATTTTAATGTGCATAATAGCCTATTTAGTATTAAATAAATTTTGTTTTTATTTCAACCAGGTGATTCTCATCTAAATGTTCAAGTTAGCAACTTTAAGTCTGGAAAAGGAGATTCTACACTTCAGGGTGAGAGAAATTACATGTAACTTAAATTGAAGGCCCATCAAAGTATTAATAGAAACATATGTATATATGTCTCTTTCCTCACATGAATTACACCGAAAGGAAAAAAAAAAGTCNGTTCAAGTTAGCAACTTTAAGTCTGGAAAAGGAGATTCTACACTTCAGGGTGAGAGAAATTACATGTAACTTAAATTGAAGGCCCATCAAAGTATTAATAGAAACATATGTATATATGTCTCTTTCCTCACATGAATTACACCGAAAGGAAAAAAAAAAGTCTTAGAAATGATTTTAATTACCAAAGTAACATAATCATAGTTGAGAGATTTTGGAAAATAGATAAACAGAAAAGTCACTCCCACTTCTAACAGTACATTGATATATTCTCATTGCTCATCCCTCTCCCTTGTATGGAAAAACATTCTTTTAGTAGTAGTTTATATGCAATTTTGATTCTTGCTAGTGTTGTTTAAGCCAATAGAGAAAAAGATTTCTTTTTTCCCATGGACTTGGGCATTATATAGGCATATGTGGGATAAAAGACTTTTATTCTGTTTATTAAAGAAGAAACCCTAATACCTTTAATCTTCTAAACTGCTTCCTGAACAATATCAAAGCTTTCATAATAAATGGACTGTAGTCTAAAATTATACAGTACTTCACAAATAGAAAGTATATTTTGTTTATTGATTTATGATAAAGGTGAATTAAGTAGAGAGTGATATCTGTTACCTAAAAACTGAAGTGTTTGTAGTAAACAAAAATTCAGAAATAAGCAACTTCTTATTTCAGACTTGTTCTGAACATTTGCACCTTCCTTCATTCTCAATCCTGGCTACACATTACAGCCATCTAGGAACCTTAGAAAGCCACACATGTATATAAAAAGAAACATGTACTTATGTACACACACCTGTGTATATTTGTGTGTGTGCTTTACACGTATGTATGGATACCTGCATGTAAATGTGTACACACAAACATACTGATGCCTGGGCTCTACCCCTAGTAATTTTGATTTTGATTGATTTGGGCTGAAGTTCTAATGTCTTCAGTTCAGTCTCTCAGTAGTATCCGACTCTGTGACCCCATGGACTGCAGCATGCCAGGCTTCCCTGTCCATCACCAACTTCCAGAGCTTACTGAAATTCAAATTCCAGTGTCTACATCTAAGAAATTTTTCACTTGATTTTAATGTGTAGCCAGGTATTAGAATCACTGCCTTAAACATAATATATGTGGATAAACATTTAAGGAAAGAGCATGTAACTAAGGAGAGGCCTTTGTGTTTTTAGTGGGTGAGTATTCTGAGTATACCAAAGTATTTGTTTTCCTGTTTGCTCTGTTGTACTTTTGAGCAGGTCAGTCTGCTTTTGAAAACATTATTACTTTGTGAATATATATATATATATATAAGTTCAAACCTACGTCTATTTTAAAAGTCATCGATGGTGGTCATGTCACTTTTCAGATCCTTCATTTGATCTTTAAAGCTTGATCTGTTTAGAAGACAGTAAGGGGGGGGGAATGAGTGATAAATGTAAGCCAAGCAATTATGGAAATTTGAAAATATCCCAGTTTTAACAAGGAGTCATGTATCCATTTTTAATCTTTGTTTTCTCTTCTTTAAGTTTCTTCAGGATTGAATGAAAACCTCACTGTAAATGGAGGAGGCTGGAATGAAAAATCTATGAAACTCTCCTCACAGATCAGTGCAGGTGAGGAGAAATGGAACTCTGTTTCACCTGCTTCTGCAGGCAAGAGGAAAACCGAGCCATCTGCTTGGGGTCAAGACACTGGAGATGCTAATGCAAATGGAAAAGACTGGGGAAGGAGTTGGAATGACCGATCAATATTTTCTGGCATTGGTAAGAGCTGTTAGAAAATTTTAAGCTACTTTAAAATGCTTATCTGGTACATTTAAAATATTCCAAGAATGAAAAACAGATCCATTGGTAGTAAAATTAATCAGGCTATACAGAAAGAAAATGATTAACTCAGATCCTTCACATGGAGCAAACTGGGAACTAAATAAGTGAATAATAGCATTTATTATTTACTCTTAATGCTTTCATGTGCTTTTATGACATTTGATTATCAGTGTAGCTAACTAGTATAATTGTGTATTTTTGGTTTTATAATAAGTATAATATGTGAGCAGACTTCTTAATTTCAACAGTACTATTATTGAGTTTAAATAAAAGTAATAAATGGAGGTACAGTTTCTAGCATCAATTTTATGTACTGTTTTACAGTCTACAAAATGTTGGTAATTAATTTTTCCCCTGGATTCTAAAGATTATCAGAGCCTTATTTCTATTAAGAGCCTTCAAGTTAAAAGCAACTTAATTTCAGGTTGTGTGTGTGATAGAAAAGGGATGCATATTTAATGTGGAAAACTGCAAAAAAGAGAAGGAAAAACCTACTCTTAATCATATCACCCAGTGACAGCCTTTCTTTATGGTCTTTTTTTCTTTTTCCTGTGTACAGTTTCAGTATTTTTTTTTCCCCATAATCCAAATCATGTGTGCATTTTTGTTTTCCTCCTCCCTCACTTAATATTGTACCTCAAACATTTTCTTTACTTTCTGTATTTCATTTAATGATCCTATAATATATTGTGTAAGCATAGCATAGACTATCACTGTTCCCACATTATCAGGGAAATAACTTTTATTTTTTTTTAAGAAATGTAAATGATGTACTGAATATATTTGTTAGAGGTTACTTCTTTAGGATAGATTCTTGAAAGTGATATTATTGGATTAAAGGAAATATGAATATTTGCATTGACATGTGGTCAAAAGTATTTTCTAGGAAAGTTCTAATTTATACTGTCAGCATCAGTATGAGTGTCATTTATCATATGTACCAAGGTTCACTGTTCTTTTTTTAAATCTTCTCTAATTTAATAAGAAAAAAAAACATAAATTATTTTGATTAGCTTTTTTAAACCACTAATGGGGTTGAATATTTTTCACAACTTTCTTGATCATTTCTATTTCTTTCATAAATTGTTTATTCATGTTCTTTGCCCATATGTGTAATGGCCTTTTGTTTCTTTGTGCTTTAATTTGTAATTCCTTGTGCATTAAACGTACGTTTTCTGTTATGCTCGTTGCAGGTTTATTTTAGTTTGAGGGATTGATAATTACAGAATTTTTAGTGTTTAAGTAAAAAAAATATTTCTTCCTATGTTATTTGCTTTTCCCATCACTTCCAAGCTTAGAAAAACTGATGTTGAACAACATCCCCAAGAAACAGACCTCAGATCATTTGCTAATATTATTCTTAAGTTTGTTCTCTCTTCCCCTGCAATGTCCAAAAATTGTGTAGAAATATCAAAATTTATTTTGTAAAAGGCAGTCCCTAAATTCCTAGCCTCATTTCAACAGTGATAAAAGAGTAACTTTCTATGGTATAAAGCATCCTTTCACACTTAATAAAAGAAATGGTCTGGTTTAATCAAGTAATCTTAAGAACTATGACCTTTTGAGATATTTGTAAATTACTTGTAAAAGCTATCTAGTGTTATCATAATTAGGACATAAATTAGACGGTAGTACGTGCTTAATGTTGCTGTAGATAAAATTAAGCATCAGATTCGAGTTCCTGCCTAGATGGATTAGGACCTTTATTGAAGTTGAAAGGAACTGTATTAAATGAAGGTTGCAGTTAGTTTCTGAGAAGAGGCAGATGTGACTGCCCTCATAGATGTATATGTTCCTTAAAATACTCATATGTAAGTAGGAAATTGCTTTTAAAATGTTGAGAAGGTACCATGGTATAGTGGAATGAGCATGTTCCTAGTACTTGGTACGAATCCCTATTTTTCCACATACTAGCTCTTATGGAGGTTAGGCTAGTTATTGAACCTTTGTGAACCTCATGTTTAAGCAGTGTAAAGGATTGGCTGGAATGAGTGTCAGGTCCCAGTCTCCGTGCCCGATCCAAGCTCGTAGTGGCCTCATTGTGGCGCATGGTCAGCTGTGTTGCCATGGTAGAGAACACACGGACTTGGAAGGCTGGCTCTGGCTCCAGCTGGCTCAGGTGTTTTCTGTCAGCAAGTCACTTAACTGCTCTGAAACTTTGACTAGCAGCGTTGCCCTAAGGATTAGAGGTATTTGGTGTCAAGAGCCCAGTACCTAACAGACATTCAATAAACAGTTGCTATTGATGTACTAGGTGGTTCTGGTTTCTCCGGGTATCTTTAAATATTATTATCATAGTTTTAAATCTGTGCGTGTCTTTCAAGTTTCATTGCAAATTGAAGGTTCCAAGTGACGTTCTTTATTTTAACAGCTGCTTGGTCTAGTGTGGATAGGGGAATGAATACCTCTGAACAGAATTCTGCTTCTTTTGCATCTCTCACACTTAACTCTGCTGTTTCTGGTATGTGAAAACAGTCTTTCATTTAGTTAACAAAAAATTTTCTGTTTAATTTTAGCACTTGTTCTTTGAAAAAATAATCAGAGTCAAGTACTGCTAGCCACATAAATTATAGATAAACAATATAAAGTAGCAAAGGCCTTGAAACGGAGAGCGAAAGACCTGCTGGTGCTTAGTTCCTTTTGTTGTGTAGATAGGAACATTCTGTGGCCTAACATAACTGAAAGCATGTTGGCACACATACAGACAAATGCAAATATTAACAGAATGCCTTCCTTCAAAGTCGTGACACTTCTGTTACTAGTTTTTTCCATTATTACTAACCAGACTACCATCGATCCAGCATTACTTACATAGATACACCATTTATCAGTAATAATTCATAGACCCAGTGTGCTGATCATGTAGTTCCACAGCGTCTGGAGTCACTAGTCTAGAAGAGAGGTCAGCAAACTTTTTCTGTAAAGGGCCCAATAATAAATATTTTAGGCTATGTGGGCCATTCTGCCTTTGCAGCAGGGAAGTAGCCGGAAGCAATACATAAACCAGATGAGTGTATCTGGGTGAAATTTTGTTCTCTTGACTTTCTTTCAACCATTTAAAAATATTAAAACTGTTCTTGGCTCCTGGACCCGTACCAAAAGGGGGGTGGTTAGATTTGGTTTATGAGTTGTGATTTGCCAACCCCTGATCTTACAGGCTACATTGTAGTTCCAGAGGTACAAGTTAATATCTTTCTTCACTTGGTGACTTTGTATAACACAGAGGCTGTTCTCTCCATATATTCAGAGAAAGCTGCTAAAGAAATAGCAACAGTGTTACTATAGTCTTTCTAAGCAACTAATGTGCTAATTATGTATGAATTTTATAGGGTGGTTCTACTTGTTAAAGTTTATTTTTAAAATATGTAACCATTTTGAGTTTATGTCAAGCATGTTAGTGGTAAGCTAATAAGCTAATCTACAACCAGCTGAAAATCTGTGAGAACTTCTTTGAGAGGAAGTGATTATGGCTAAGTCTCTTATACAAACATACTCTTCTTAACCCTTTCTTTATATCAGTGGCTCTGAATCCAAAGTGAGTTATCAGAGTCACCTAAGAAGGATTCCAAAACACATGCAAATTCTGATGCAGAAGGTCCAAGGTATATAAATCCCTGATGGAGAAGCACTGCTTTACATTTCTAGCTAAGATGAGCTTATGGCAGTGGAGCCAAACATCTTTGAGTGTGTGTGCCCTGAAAACTGTATGCAGAATTTTATGTAAGTCCTGGACAGTAGTCTGACCACAGCTTTCATCACACTGCTTACGGGCTGTGTGACCCCCACTCAGGACACCTATTCCCCACCTCCCAGAGAAATGAAGACGAAAAATTTAGGAGATAATTTTCTCTTCTCATTAAGTGCACTTGAACTTAACTTGGTCTCTAAACTGCCTGCACAACTCTCTAAATTCTCTTTGGCTTCTTTCTGCCTCACTTCTCTAAATATGATGTGTTTCTTTTGTCTTTTTCCTAAGAAAGTTCTAGCAAACTCAGACATTTTCTAGTTCTCTCCTTCAGGGTTCTAAGGATATAGCGATATTCTGAAACATCTAGGACTTTTTTTTAATGCTTTATTACTTTTCATTAAAACAAAACTTTTTTGACTTGAAATTTGGAGATAGCCGATTTGAAGTATATATTATAAAAGATAAAATCTAATAGATCGATACTAGGGAAAAAATAGATTTCTGATCAGTGAATGCAATCTAGTGATTATCATGCTTAATCTAAAATTACCCTCAATTCTACTTTAACTTTTTCTAATGTCTGAATTTTTCCTTTTAGGAGAAATGAAAAATAATTAAATCTTCGTGTGCAAAGTATAGAAGTATTGTTATGAAACATCATTAGAAATTTCCATTTTTAATTTTATTGCATTCGTTTTCATTTAAGGGTCTACTGCTGAGCCAGTTTCTCAGTCTACCACTTCTGATTATCAGTGGGATGTTAGCCGTAATCAACCCTATATCGATGATGAATGGTCTGGGTTAAGTATGTCCTTTTATCAGTTTGCTTTTGTTTTTGTTTTCAGAATTTTCTTTCTAGCACCCTGAATTCATGTTTATGTTTTAAGTTTAATTGTAATTTTTCACCTTTTAGGTCATAGCAATATAACTTAATACCAAATGTATACGACCTATAAACCAGTTATTAAATACCTGTAGAATTAAAAAAAAAGAAAACTAAATTCAGTTTTCATGATTGAGGCAATATTTAAACATGAAGTTTTTTTATAGTTGCACTGTAGTTCCTATAGTTTTTAAAATTGTTTGTTTTAAATAAATGTTCTGTTTATTTCCCTAGTTTTAATATACTAGAGTGAATACAATATAGAAGAATGGCTTTGAACTTGTGAGGTATGCAGGTTTTTATGTTGGTAGAAAACCATTTTCTTAGTCTAATTTCCAGTAGAAGCATAAGAAAGTTAAAGGCAAGAGTCGCAAAAAAGAGGAAGGGGAAAAGAATATGATTTTTATGTACAGAAAGCTCATACCATCTTCATTTTTAAAAAACATTTTTTCCCCCACAACTTCACATCTCAGAATTGAAAACCCTCTGAAGACAGGAGCTGTCTCTGGCTTTCTTCCTCTCGGTGCTTACTGCATTGCGTCATGCAGGTGTTCAGTAGCAGTGCTGATAATCACGGCACACACAGTGTCTGACTGTGCCAGACACTGATCTCAGCGGTTTAAGTCTTATGTATGTATATTATTAGTTTGTTTAGTACAGTTGTATTGTAGGTATTATTTTTTCCCCACACTTTCCAGATGAAGAAACTGAGACAAAGAAAAGTTACCTAATTTTCCCCAGCCACACAGTTAAGTTGGAGGAGCAGGTATCAAACTGGTAGTCCGGCTCCAGAGTTTATGCTCTTAACCACTACATGTACACCCTTGGTGGTGATAGTAATAATGAAGGTAAGTTTGAAACATAGTCTGAAAATTAGTTTTAGACTGGTCTCTGTTAGATTAGTTGAAACGTATTTTTAGAGGTTGAGGGAGATGAGGTTGGAAAGGTAAACTGCGAAGGACCATACTGTGAAAAGCCTTGAGTGTTAGTCGCTCAGTCGTCTCTAACCTGACTCTGTGATCCCCGAGGACTGTGGCTTGCCAGCTCTTCTGTCCATAGAATTCTCTCGGCAAGAATACTGGAGCGGGCTCCTGTTTGCTCCTCCAGGGCATCTTCCCCACCCAGGGATCAAATGCAGGTCTCCTGCATTGTAGGCAGATTCTTTACCATCTGCTGACTAAACGTTAGGGAGGTAAGGGTAAGAACTAGGATCTACCCTTAACCTCATGCAGTGGGAATGTGGACCACCATGGAAGTCCCAGCATCCTAACTTTATATGCAGGTTTGGTAAATTCAGTGCCTTTCTGCCAGATAATGATATCTATGCCTCAAACCAGAGGATCAATATATTACTCAAATCACACTGTTAAATAATATATATACTTTGTGGGATCAGTAATCTCAAATACTTCATGAATTCTATAAATTTAGGAGGAATGACTAAATTTATAGAATTTAGGCATGACTACTAGTATTCTGACTAGAATACTAGTTTAGAAGGTAGATCCTAGTTCTAATCCTGACTTTAAAAAGTAGTAACTCATATGTCCTGAATTTTGTCACTTATCTTGGAATCTAGATTAACTGACCTGTAAAATAGAGCAAATAGTCTCTCATATCTATTTCCATAGAGTGTTATGAGGTTTTAATAAGATACTGAATGAACGTGAAAGTTCTTTGAAAATTATAAAGTATCAGATAAATACAAAGGATTATAAGGATGGAAAGCAATTTTTAGAGGGAAAAAAAGCCTTACTTGTACTTTGGGAAGAATGAACAGCTATGTGCAAAACAGACTTGAGGAATGATTATAGGACTGATGGGTAGTGGTTGTAAGAAAATAGCACTGAGGTGTCACAGGCAGCTGTGGGTTAAAACTGAGAAAAACTGAGGAAGCAGGGCTCTAGGCTTCACTACTTGGACACAATAGCTCTACTTTTGTATCCTTGTATAAAAAACACAATTGGCTAATAAATAAGATACTGAAATAAACATATCCATGGGACTCTATTCTTAAAGTAATAAGAGTTAAGAATACTTTCTTTGTTGGTTATGCTGTATTGGCAGTCTTTGAAGTCCTCAGTTCCTCTTTAACCACATTTTCTCTGTGAATTTTATTTTTTGTGTTACTTTCTTTAATGTACTAATTTTGGTACTCAGTGAATTTAGTCATTCCTCCTAAATTTATATAATTCATGAAGTATTTGAGATTACTGATCCCACAAAATATATATATATTATTTAACAGTGTGATTTGAGTAATACATTGACCCTCTGGTTTGAGGCATAGATATCATTATCTGGCAGAAAGGCATGAATTTACCAAAGCACTTGCATGTAAAGTTAAGATGCTGGGACTTCCATGGTGGTCCAGTGGTTAAGACTCCACATTCCCACTGGCATGAGGCACAGGTTCGATCCCTGGTCAGGGAACTAAGTTCCTGCCTTGCAGCCGAAATAATTTAAAAAATAAAATTAAGATGCTAAAGTACAGAAAGTAACATTTTTTTTAAGGCAGCTGTTAGTTATCTTGACCATAAAGGAACAATGTCATAACCCCTATAAAAAGTTAGATTTTGAATAGAATTTTGTTTTTGTTGACACATCAGAGTGAAAGAATTAATAGCCCCATGGTAAAGAGGTTAAGAGCGTGAGCTTTGAGGACAGACTACCCAAGTTTGAATCTTAGCTACCTTGTTTTTCTGTGTTTCAGTTTCATCATCTGTAAATAATATTTCTTCCCTCACAGACTTAAAGCTCTTAGAACACTACTTGATACATGGTAAATGTTCAGAAAGTGTTGTGGTACTATTGATTGTCTTTTAGGAGCATAGTCGACTCAATGAGGTTAATTTGTATTGTCTAATACAAATACTGGAGAATGTCTTTGTAACATAATTGTTTTGTTTTATTAGAGTTAATGCTGAATTATGTTTTGACCAGAAACAACTGATAGTCATCTTATTACTGAAATAGAAAGGAGAACAACTGTGAGATGCTTAAACCTAAAGCGTTTCACAAGCAGATTAAATGGAGAGATATCCCTACCATTCTGAAAAGACAGCTAATACAGTTCTTTGGATACACTTTAGCAAACTAATGGAAAAATTTTAAGAAATTAGAAATTATAATTGGAGAGAACTATGCTATGAATGAAACTATACTACACAATTTCAAGGAGACTAAGAAGTTTTTACATTAGGCCCGTGAACTGTTAAGAATTATGCATTGAGAAGTCACTTGGTGACAGTTTTTAGGCTTAGGTGATTGACCTGTTGTCTTAAAGTAGTTTTATCTGGGGGATTCCCTGGTTAGGATTCTGTGCTTTTACTGTCTAGAGCCCGGGTTCAATCCCTGATCCGGGAACTAAAATCCTACAAATGGGGCAGGGACAGGAAGCAGTTTTATTTGATCTCCAGTTAATTTTAAAAGGTGGTCCAGTAGTTTCCAATGCAGGGGGCACAGGTTCAGTACTTGGTTGGGGAACTAAGATCCCACATGCCACACAACGTAGCTGCAAAAACTAGATAAGTATACCAACTTGAAATCAATAAACATGGAAAAATCACCATAAAGCTTTGATAAAGCCAGTAGAAATTTATGCTTCTGTTACTGTTCTGATAGAAGTTGAAGCATGGGCTCCAGTTATTCCTCAAGGTTTATGGTTGTCTAAAACTTTAAAAAATAATAATTTTACCAAGTACTTTATTAGATTTTTATCCCCCACCACCCCTGCACCACTACCATATTTATTAAGAGTTTATGTTCTCGTTTAGTCGCTAAGTTGTGTCTGACTCTTGCAACCCCATGGGCCCTCCAGGCCCCTCTGTCCGTGGGATTTCCCAGGCAAGAATACTGGAGTGGATTGCCATCTCCTTCTCCAGGGGGACTTCCTGACCCAAAGATTGAACCCGTCTCCTGTGTTGACAGGCAGATTCTTTATCACTGAGCCACCTAGGAAGCCCCATTTGCTTAAACTTTTTTTTTTTTCCTTGACAAAGGGTTTTTCCTGGTAAGAGGCCTTAAGAGACTTGGTATATGAAACCAGTTTTCCAAATCTAGGTTTCTTATTTGTGAGGATTAAGCAAAATCATTGACAACTTTGACATTCAAATCTCCTAAAAATATTGTTAATAAATGCTTGGTGTAAGGTGAGCAGTTGGTTCCAGACATCTGCTAGACCCATTGTTACTTATAAAAATGCTTCTACATTACGACATGACCAAGTGTACGTTACTCATTACGACATAACCAAGTGTATGTTACTCATCACTACATAACCAAGTGTATCTTACTCATCACGACGTAACCAAGTGTATCTTACTCATCACGACGTAACCAAGTGTATCTTACTCATCAGGCGTAACCAAGTGTATCTTACTCATCACGGCGTAACCAAGTGTATCTTACTCATTACGACGTAACCAAGTGTATCTTACTGGGAGATTCATAGGATTGTGAGAAATTAATTAATTGTATATGCCTGATAACTTTTAAACTGGCTTTCTATTGTTAAAGTCATCGATAATGTATAAAAGCAGTAGATACCATTTATTAAGCACTTACTGCATTGTCCTGAACTGCTTTACACGTATCTTATATAATCCTTTCAGCAATCCTATGAAGTTAGTACATAGCCCGTTAATATTAAGAAATTTGACCCAAATTACATAGTTATTAAGTAGTAGAGCAATATTCAAATATAGGTCTGTTTGACTCTTAAGACACGTTAGAGTCTTAACCTCTATGCTGTTACTATGTATCCTGGCTCCGGAGACCTGCTTGTAGTAGTAAATATAGAAACGTAGAAAGGAACTTCCTTTTTTGTAATACATTTCACACTAGTTATCACTTGTCCATGATTCTCCTATACTGGACCATAAATTCTTATGTTTTCAGTCTCTCCCCATCCTCCACTTCTCCCTTTCTGCGCTTCTCATAACAGAATCTGTCACTCGACTTAACTGTCTGTTGTACTTCATCCCTGAGGAGACTGACTGAGCTCCATGTGGGAAGGCCTTTTGTCATACTCATTTTTGTATCTCTGTTACCTGTCTAGCTCAAGTTCTAGTACTTGAAATTCTAGTAAATGAAATTCCTGTAACTCCATTGTTAAGGCGTGTCTATTATTAATGTATTCCTTAATCTCTTCTTCATAGAAATTTGGGATTATGATGCACAGATTTGTCTGCCTTTTTTTTCCTGTGAGCATTTTCCCAGATCATTACATATTTTTCTGAAACATAGACTTTTTAAAAGTCTTCATGAAGATGTATCACAGTACCTCCCCTCTAAACAAAAATAGTAGAATTCATGTGGAAAAATAAGAACAGTGAAGAAAATAAGAGAAATGCAGGTAGATTTGTTTTTCTAGATGTTAAAATGCATACAGAGTTACATTTTGTATGCCACTATCCCAGGAATAGATGAATGGAACCAAAATTCCAGAAACAGACTGAAGTATATAAGAATTTAATATTTGGGGAAAGTAGCATTTGGTATTAGCTGGGCAAAAGTCAGGGTTATATTTTTTGGTTTTGGGGTTTTTTCCCCCAGTAAAGAATAATGTTAGGATGACTTGCTAACCATTTAGAAATAAAGCCTAACTTCTGTTATCTTGACAGTAAGTAGTCATTGGTATATACATGGATATATATGAAAGTCTAGGTTAAAATTTTTTTCTTTTAAAAAAAATTGTTCTTGAGAATAGGGTGATAGAAGCCCTAAAAATGACTCACATATTTGGAAAGATGTAAGCATCTTTATTCAATGTAGCATTGAATAANGAATTCATGTGGAAAAATAAGAACAGTGAAGAAAATAAGAGAAATGCAGGTAGATTTGTTTTTCTAGATGTTAAAATGCATACAGAGTTACATTTTGTATGCCACTATCCCAGGAATAGATGAATGGAACCAAAATTCCAGAAACAGACTGAAGTATATAAGAATTTAATATTTGGGGAAAGTAGCATTTGGTATTAGCTGGGCAAAAGTCAGGGTTATATTTTTTGGTTTTGGGGTTTTTTCCCCCAGTAAAGAATAATGTTAGGATGACTTGCTAACCATTTAGAAATAAAGCCTAACTTCTGTTATCTTGACAGTAAGTAGTCATTGGTATATACATGGATATATATGAAAGTCTAGGTTAAAATTTTTTTCTTTAAAAAAAAATTGTTCTTGAGAATAGGGTGATAGAAGCCCTAAAAATGACTCACATATTTGGAAAGATGTAAGCATCTTTATTCAATGTAGCATTGAATAATCTGAAAAAACTGTAAGGTACAGGTTAAGTATTTTTTAAAAGAGGAGAAAAGGAAGAGGTTAAATATTCTGCATGATTTGGTGAACTTGAAGAAGAACCTAATCTTGAAATAGTTCATAAGGAGGGGAAGAGCGTGATTTTGGCACTTCTGTTAAAGACTCATTTTATACCCTGGGAGGAAGAATTAGAAAACAAAAAATGACCAAGTCCTTCTTATAGCTAGACATACACAATGAAAAGAAAGCAAATTCAGGAGACAAAGTTCCTTTGATAATAAAGGAAGTAGGAAGAATGGAATAAATGGTTAATTAATAATTTTCTGAAGTTTCTTAGTCATTCCATCTAGTCATATAATGTGCCCAGCAGAAGTTGGGGAAAGGTTTCTACCATTGTGTTACTGGGTTTTTTCCTAACTCTTAAAATGTGATTGGGAGGAAGAAGAGTGATAGTATAAAATTGCACCTTAGTTCAACATAAAGAATTTGGGGTTTTGCATTTGGTTTTTGGCAGAAATGACAGATACCTGATTCACACTGTTAAATTTTAGATGGTCTGTCTTCTGCTGATCCCAGTTCTGATTGGAATGCTCCAGCAGAAGAGTGGGGAAACTGGGTAGAAGAGGAAAGAGCCTCACTTCTGAAGTCCCAGGAACCAATTCCTGATGATCAAAAAGTGAGTAAAAGAGTCAGTAAATATGTTTATTTCTCTTGTACATCCAACTGCATTGGAATTGTTAAAGTATCCAGGGGTAGAATTGGCTTCAGAGAGGTGTTCTGATCATACAGGCTTCAGTCATCTTAGGGTCGCATGCCTTCTTTCTATTACTGTTTTTTCTTTCCACAGATTATTGAGGATTCTATGCGGAAAGCACTATTATATACTGATAAGAAAACAAATGCACAATTCCATTCCTCTTACCAGAGTTATTATATCAAGCCTACCAGCTCTTGGTGTGTTTAGGTAAAAGCAGATTGATTCTCAGTAAAAAATTAAGGAAAACTTCATAGCAAGATAAGACTGAGAACATTATGAGAAAGGGACCAAGGAAAGTATCGTGTTTGATGGGGAGGAAGAATAAGTGTGTGGAATCGACTGGCGGTAGGATCAGTGGTTTCTGTGTCAGTCTTCCCTTTCCAGGCTTCATTCCTTAAGGAAAGGGACTGGGGAGTTCTGTTTTTGTAGCTCTAGCAACACGTTTGGCATTTAGTAAACAGATGAAACGACTGATGTACATTGCCACAGTTTTTTAGAATTCTCTAAGTAACCTAGGAGAGCCTTCAAACCAGGGATAACCTGGTCATTGCTCGGGTTAGAAAAACTAGGCTGGATATTGCAGAAAATTGAGAAGACTGATTTTGGAGCCTATTTTGTACTATTTTGATTACATAAATCAGGGCAGGAGATAATAAACTAAGTTGATAGTTTTGAAAAAGAATGGAAGTGGTGTTTACAAGAGACACTAAGCTACTGATTGAACTTTCCTGCTGGTTAGTTTTTCTATTAAAGAAAAAAAGTCAGGGAAGATAATAGGGCCATTATTATTCAACAAAGATTAATTGCATCTGCCATGGGTCAGATATTGTGCTAGTAGAGAAACAAAATATAATTACTGCCTTCAAGGAGCCTACATTCCAGGTAGGGAGGAGAGGAAGGAGACCAGCACTCTGGAAGATAATGTATTAGGTATTGTGAAAGCACTTTGGAGTTTTAGCAAAGGCATCCCAGAGGTAAGAGCATAATGTATAGCAAAGAGGGGACAGAAATGAGACTGGAGAGAAAAGCAGAGGGAAGATTCTACAAGCCCTTGAATATTATGCAAAAAAACGTGGATTTTGTCCTATAAGCAATGGGAGAATCTTAAAGTGGTTTGTTTTGTTTCTGTGGGATTTGTTTGTTTGTTTTTGTAGGGTGGTGGTTTTGGGGGGTTCTTTTTGCTACTTTGGTAATCCCTGTAGATACAGGAATAGAGGCATATGAGAATAAAGGCAGGAATGCCAGTTTAAATGTATTAGACCTGTACAGTAGTGGCAAGAATGGTATACAGAGTGGGGGAGAGGTTTGAAAACTAAATTGAAACAAAATCCACAGAACATGGGGTTAGAATTGATTGGAGAATCATCAAAAATGACTTCAGAACGCTTAGATAATTGGGAGGGTGAAAGTGGTATTCCCAACAGAGAAAACAAAAGCTAGTTAACTGAGGGGAAAGGTAGTTGGTTCAGTTTGAGATGTGCTAGACGCGGGGTGTTTTGTGGATTTGCCTAAGAAAAGTGGCACACGGGCTTAGCTGTTCAGCACCATGCAGGATCTTCCCAGACCAAGGATCAAACCCAGGTCCCCTGTGTTATAAGGTGGATTCTTAACCAGTGGACCACCAGGGAAGCCCAGAATGTCAGTTTTTTCATGAGTTAAAAAATGTTAATTTCAGCCTTTTTCCTATGAACAAAAATAGTGTACCATGAGGAACCACATTTCTCTTAATGGATGGATTATAAATTGGCTGAAAAGCAGACTGACCAGAGTAGAATCCTTGTGACCTGAATATCCTACAGAGGATGCATCTTTTCATATGATATTTTCATCATCATGAGCCTGTGGTAAAAACTTCTGTGGAAGTTTCTCCACAGCTAGTAACTGACTTGTAACCGATTCTAATTTGCTGTTTTTGTCATGCACAGTATTATTTTTAACGACATTCCTTCTCACATTGTTTTTTTGTTTTGTTTTAATTAAGCCTTTTGAGGTAATTTTAGTCACATATGCTTACAAGAAATAATACAGGAAAAAAACACCTGTCCCCTTTACCCAGGGGCCCCTTGCCGAACTCCAGGGCAGTATCACAACCAGGGCCTTGACACTGATACAGTCAAGATTCAGAACATTCTAGGGCTTCCCTGGTGGCTCAGTGGTGAGGAATCCACCTGCCAATGCAGGAGACAGAGTCTGGGAGGATCCCACATGCTGCAAAACAAGAGAGCCCAAAATCTACAACTACTGAACCCCACATACCGCAGCTTGAGAGTAGCCCCCACCTGCCACACTAGGGAGAAGCCCACACAGCGGTGAAGACCCAGCATAGCCCCCAAAATAAATCCCAGTAAAAATTTTTAAAAGATGCAGAACATTCCTAGTCTTTTTGTGAAATACCTGTTTATATCTTTTGCATGTTTTCCAACTGGATTGTTTGTTTACTGTTGAATTTTGAGTGTTCTTTATATAACCTGGATACAAGTCCTTTGTTGGATATATGATTTGCAGATACTTTCTCTTCCTCTGTACCTTGTTGTTGTCTTAACAGGGTCAAATTCAGTTTTAATCCAGATAGCTCTGTGTTTAAATAAAATGAATGACCTATGAAATGAACTTTTAAAAACCAAGGTTTGCACAGCTCTAATTGATCATGTAGTGAATAATGAAAGAAGTAAGAGAAAGGCATTTATCTTAAACAAATAGAAGAGTGAAGAAGAGTTTTGTTATTTTTTGTGTGATTTAAGATCAGTTTTATTATTACTAATATGTAGAATTTGGGAGAAAAAGACTAAACCTAATAAATTATTTCCTAAATTCTGAATAAAGAAAACTTCATTGATTCATTTCAGTACTTTTGCTTTTAACATCAGGTTTCAGATGATGATAAAGAAAAGGGAGAGGGAGCTCTTCCAACTGGAAAATCTAAAAAGAAAAAAAAGAAAAAGAAGAAGCAAGGTGAAGATAACGCTCTTGCACAGGTAAAGTATCAAAACAACAGACATCCTTCCTTAAGCACCTGCTACTGACTTGTGAAAGGATCATTTGCAGATACTAAGAAAAAGTAGAGATATAAAGACAGGATGTAAGACATCAGATTTACTTAGTGTTTGAAAAGTCATAGAATGTTTTAAAAGATTTTATATATCATACTGTAATAAAAAGATTATTGCTCTAAAGAAAATCATATCAAAGATGTAAACTAAAAGCAATTGACTAAAATTCTAAATTAGTGCACTTGGGTTTATATTATGGTGAAATGAAACAGAGGTTACGGTATTTCACAGAAATTTCAGCAGAAATTCTTTGAGCAGTGTAGTTTAGCAGATCAGAATTTTAACACAGTTACGAAAACCATGTGCGTAACAAGGGGTATCTCGCACGTGACTGAGCTCGCTGGCTATTGCACTTGGTATCCTTGCCTGATATTTTTGGCTTTTAACAGAAACTTTTTCTTTGGTCTTTTCCTATCTGGGAAGGTATTTCTAGATTTTAATATAGATGAAAACAAAGGTTAATTTCAGGTATACTAAATTACTAGAAATATGCATGGCTTTGTTTTTTAAAGCATTATCACTATTACATTGCAGCTTATGAAAATCTTGTTTCTCATCTGTAACTTTGTGGCTAATTGTTTTCATTCCTTTAAATGTAGGAGATAGCCAAAATATTTAGAGAACATGCTACATAGTGATTTTCCTACTTAAATTGTGAAAGTTCCTTTGATGTGGTGTTCTTTCTTTTTTATTATTGCACTGGGTCTTGGTTGCTTTGCACAAACTGATGGGGCAGTTGGGGGCTGCTCTTGGATGTGGTGCCAGCTTCTCACTGTGGCAGCCTCCTGTAGAGCACGCGCTCTGGGCGCACAGGCTCCATAGCTGTGCAGCACATGGGCTTAGTTGCTCCCGTGCATGTGAAGACTCCCCAGACCAGGGATTTGAACCCGCGTCCCATTTATTGACAGGTGGATTCTTAGCCACTGTACCACCAGGGAAGTCCTGTGTTTATAAATACAGTGAATAAGTATGTAATCACTGAAATATATTTAAGTGTATTTAATTCACCTATATACAGTGAATCTTCCTGGTGACCCAGACGGGAAAGCGTCTGCCTGCAATGTGGGAGACCCAGGTTCTATTCCTGGGTCGGGAAGATCCCCTGGAGAAGGAAAGAGCAATCCACTCCAGCACTCTTGCCTGGAAAATCCCATGGACGGAGGGGCCTGATAGGCTGCCGTCCATGGGGTCACAGAGAGTCAGACACGACTGAGCAATTTCACTTTTCTTTCTTTTACAGTGAATAAGAGAATAAGTCAGTCTGTATTCATATCTCTGTTCTGCCATTTACTAATTGTTTGTTTGTTGTATGTTGCACAAGTTACTTAACTGCATAGGTTGCTTTTGAGAAATGAGATCTGTGAAGTTCTGTAAAGTGCATAGCACATGGTAGCCTATGCATAAGTGATTACATTTTGGATTTTTTTTCTTTCTTACCATTTACAATGATGTCATATTTAATATATTCTTATTCATAACTTCTTTCACATACCTAAACATGTAATGTATTTTTAAAAGTCTATAAAGGCCTAAGAATGAAAATGTTTAATCTTGGAAAGGACCTTAGAATTTATCTACACAAATTTTATTTTACAGTTGAGAAAACTATAGTTTGAGGAAATCAAAAATTTGTCCTTGATATTTTATGACATGCCTATCCATGTCCTTTCTGTGAAAGCTGTGAAAGCTTAATTTATCTAGAAAATGCACTTAGGTATATATATTTCATGCCTTGCTGCTGCCGCTGCTGCTAAGTCACTTGTCGTGTCCAACTCTGTGCAACCCCAGAGACGGCAGCCCACCAGGCTCCCCCGTCCCTGGGCTATTCTCCAAGCAAGAACACTGGAGTGGGTTGCCATTTCCTTCTCCAATGCGTGAAAGTGAAGTCAGTCAGTCATATCCAACTCTTAGTGACCCCACGGATTACAGCCCACCAGGCTCCTCCGTCCAAGGGATTTTCCAATACCATTTCACTTAATGACTTCTTCATCCCTGGAAAAAGTCATTATGTGAAATGCTATTTCTAAAGTCTTAAGATATCAACTAATTCACCATGTAATTTTTCTAAAAGGAAAAAGTGCTAGTTTTTTGTTTGGTTTAGTAAATTAAATGATTCCCATTTGAGGTTGTGAGTGTGTTGCTTTTTAGTTTACAGAAGATTTAAATCCCTGAAGAAAACAGGAACGATGGAACATACCAGAGATTTTTTAAATCTTTGAATAATAATTATTTTTTTATGCTCTTTTAAGCTGTTTGGGCAGTTTATGAAATAAAATTATCTTCTTGAAAAAAATCTTCTGGAGATTGATACTATAAACCAAGAATATCTTAATTCATAGAAATGATTTATATCATCTAATGCACTGCTTTTCTCCATAGGACACAGAAGAATTAGAAAAAGAGATTAGAGAAGAGCTTCCAGTGAATACCTCTAAAGTCCGTCCAAAACAGGAAAAAGCTTTTTCTTTGAAGACCATAAGCACTAGTGATCCAGCTGATGCACTAATCAAAAATAGCCAGGTAACTTTTTGATATCCAAGAAATAAAATTTTGATGACTGGAGAATTGTATTAATACTAATATTTTATTGAAACACTGTGCTAAACATTTTTAATATACCAAATTGCCCTCATAGCAACCCGAAAAGAAAAGGTACAACCCCTTATATGAATGAGGTTAGAGAAGTTGACTGAGTTGGCCCAAATCCTACAACTGTCAGAAGCAAAAACTAGAGAAAGCCACTAGACAGTTTCTTTTTCTTATTAAATATATAGGCATGTAAGGGACAGATACATGGCTCACANTGACTCATTGGAAAAGACTTTGATGCTGGGAGGGATTGGGGGCAGGAGGAAAAGGGGACAACAGAGGATCAGATGGCTGAAATCACTGACTGGATTGTGGTGAATCTAAGTGAACTCCACGAGTTGGTGATGGACAGGGAGGCCTGGCGTGCTGTGATTCATGGGGTCGTAAGGAGTCAGACACGACTGTGCAACTGAACTGAACTAAACTGAAGATATGGATTGACACATTGTTTCTTGTATTTCAATACTAGATCATAGTGGTGCTAAATGGTTATTCCATGTGCAAATTGTTCTTTGATCTAAGAAAAAAATGTTATTTTATTAAAGAGTAAATATTGCTTTGATTTTTGGCTCTTGGGTACCAACATATTGCAACATAATAACATCAACAGAAAGTATCTTTGAAGATTTGCTATCATTAACACTTCTGATCCAGGACTGCTTATGTAATTTTAAAGCATGAAATGTCTTTCTAATTGGCCTTTCCCCCCAAATTCGAAGTACTTTAATTAAACAAAGTTGCATATCCATTATCACCCTCAAAAACTGACTTAAAATTCAACTATTCTCTTCTGTCAGCTTTGAACTAGTTAGTGGCAATAGTAGCAAAGTTTTAAATCCAATCATGATTTAAAACAAACAAACAAACAAATAAAACCCACAATCCTACTCCAAAGGAGATTGCTTCTTCCTAAGTCAATACTTGATTCTTTAAAGGCACAATAGTTGTATTATTCACCTAAATGACAAATAGATCAAACACAAGATTTTTAATACGGTTGAGAAAGGTTATGGTATTTGCGCTACACCTAAAGAAGCGGTAGTTATTGTTTGTCTTTAATTAAGAAGAGAACACTGATAATCCATCTTTATCAATGGAATGGAACGTGAGCCTGAATACCTGCTAGATTTAATCTAAAATGGACTGTTGAGATTTTCCAAAATCTTTTACACATTATTTCAGTGTAGGGCTATTTTTTTAAATAATCTTGTTCTAAGGCTATGATCAATGAAGACTTTAAGAAGGATTTAGTGGTGATGATAGGATTCTTTTTTTATCTTGAAAGATGCCACACTGGGGGAAAGTACAATAATGGAAAAGAATTTTTGAGTTATTTGCTAAAATTTACAACACACGTTGAAACTCTGTATTTTCAAAAGGTTTTAAAAGCCAATATTCAAGTTAATAGTCTTGATACAAGGGCATGTTCAATCTTGGTATATGAGAATTGAAGCAATGATCATGCCAAATGCTGAGCTGGTCCAAATATAAAATGCAGTGAAATTGTGCTTAGGCAAAGTGTGTCGGTAACATTTTATTTAAATCTATCCTATCTGTGAGACTTGCATTCAAATTTTATTAAAATAATTTATACCTTTTAAACACTTTCATCACATTCATGGATTTGGACATATTTGGGTTCTATTCAAATGAACCAAAGGAGAAGACAGATGTATCATTAGTGTTCCCGGAAATCAGGTCCAGGGATGACACTATGACTGCTGTCTGGTAGGAGTAACCTGCCTAAAGTCAGTTTGTGATCAGATTAACCATCACTTCAGTTAGAAAGAAACCAGTTGCAAAAATATTAGACATCTTTCCGATGGCAAGTCAAATCATGAGACAGGGACATGGTGCCAACAACATTATTTCATTAATAATGAAACATTAATTCATACCATTCCTCAACCTCAGGGTGAATGCTGAAATACTTACTACTGCCGCACCAAGTCATTCTCATTTGGCAGATTGCACTTAGTTTTCAGCAATCATGGTGAACATTTTAAAATTTAATAAAGCACAATGTGGCTGGCCAAGATTCTCTCATTTCACTTTTACATCTTTTTGTAAAGTATACTAAATCTTCTGCTTCTCAATGGGTAGAAGAGCTGGACTTAAAAAAATGTTGCTTATGGAGAAGGGTTTCATTTCAACTGGAATGTTCTTCTTTGTGTATGTACTTCTTATATATACTGTAGTACCTATGTTTCATTCACTATCTCTCAACAAAAAAAAAAAAAAAAGAAAAGAAAAACGTACATTTGTGGCTTTATGTATAATGTGTGTGTGTTTGTGAATCCTTCACAAAAGCTAGAAAGATCTTAATNGAGCAATCCACTCCAGCACTCTTGCCTGGAAAATCCCATGGACGGAGGGGCCTGATAGGCTGCCGTCCATGGGGTCACAGAGAGTCAGACACGACTGAGCAATTTCACTTTTCTTTCTTTTACAGTGAATAAGAGAATAAGTCAGTCTGTATTCATATCTCTGTTCTGCCATTTACTAATTGTTTGTTTGTTGTATGTTGCACAAGTTACTTAACTGCATAGGTTGCTTTTGAGAAATGAGATCTGTGAAGTTCTGTAAAGTGCATAGCACATGGTAGCCTATGCATAAGTGATTACATTTTGGATTTTTTTTCTTTCTTACCATTTACAATGATGTCATATTTAATATATTCTTATTCATAACTTCTTTCACATACCTAAACATGTAATGTATTTTTAAAAGTCTATAAAGGCCTAAGAATGAAAATGTTTAATCTTGGAAAGGACCTTAGAATTTATCTACACAAATTTTATTTTACAGTTGAGAAAACTATAGTTTGAGGAAATCAAAAATTTGTCCTTGATATTTTATGACATGCCTATCCATGTCCTTTCTGTGAAAGCTGTGAAAGCTTAATTTATCTAGAAAATGCACTTAGGTATATATATTTCATGCCTTGCTGCTGCCGCTGCTGCTAAGTCACTTGTCGTGTCCAACTCTGTGCAACCCCAGAGACGGCAGCCCACCAGGCTCCCCCGTCCCTGGGCTATTCTCCAAGCAAGAACACTGGAGTGGGTTGCCATTTCCTTCTCCAATGCGTGAAAGTGAAGTCAGTCAGTCATATCCAACTCTTAGTGACCCCACGGATTACAGCCCACCAGGCTCCTCCGTCCAAGGGATTTTCCAATACCATTTCACTTAATGACTTCTTCATCCCTGGAAAAAGTCATTATGTGAAATGCTATTTCTAAAGTCTTAAGATATCAACTAATTCACCATGTAATTTTTCTAAAAGGAAAAAGTGCTAGTTTTTTGTTTGGTTTAGTAAATTAAATGATTCCCATTTGAGGTTGTGAGTGTGTTGCTTTTTAGTTTACAGAAGATTTAAATCCCTGAAGAAAACAGGAACGATGGAACATACCAGAGATTTTTTAAATCTTTGAATAATAATTATTTTTTTATGCTCTTTTAAGCTGTTTGGGCAGTTTATGAAATAAAATTATCTTCTTGAAAAAAATCTTCTGGAGATTGATACTATAAACCAAGAATATCTTAATTCATAGAAATGATTTATATCATCTAATGCACTGCTTTTCTCCATAGGACACAGAAGAATTAGAAAAAGAGATTAGAGAAGAGCTTCCAGTGAATACCTCTAAAGTCCGTCCAAAACAGGAAAAAGCTTTTTCTTTGAAGACCATAAGCACTAGTGATCCAGCTGATGCACTAATCAAAAATAGCCAGGTAACTTTTTGATATCCAAGAAATAAAATTTTGATGACTGGAGAATTGTATTAATACTAATATTTTATTGAAACACTGTGCTAAACATTTTTAATATACCAAATTGCCCTCATAGCAACCCGAAAAGAAAAGGTACAACCCCTTATATGAATGAGGTTAGAGAAGTTGACTGAGTTGGCCCAAATCCTACAACTGTCAGAAGCAAAAACTAGAGAAAGCCACTAGACAGTTTCTTTTTCTTATTAAATATATAGGCATGTAAGGGACAGATACATGGCTCACAGAAAATGTGAGGAGTTGCACTTTCCCAAAAGCAAGCACATAATGTGTTATGACTGTGGTCCAGTCTCTAAAATGTAGCATTTTTTTTTAATGTAGCGACAGTATCTTAAAATGTGTGCCATCTGTGGAAAATTTTGATATGTCAGAAGGGACCATTTTATAAAAGGCCTAGACCAGTGACACAAAGCCCATAGCGCTTTAAAGTCTGATTTCTAATTTGGTAAGTTGTATCATGTAGAAATATATGAAATATTAACAACTATGATAGTGTGTATGGTTCTCATTCAAAACGTGTATTGAGAATCTCCCACACTATTATAAAGTTCTGGAGATACAGCAGAGAACAAAGTAGAAAAAAATATCCCTGCCTTTATGGCACTTACATATTTAATGAAACAGCTTTAATATTAAGACCGCAGAGGGTCATGTGACATTTTGGTAAGTCATTTTCAGAAGTCACCTTGTAAAGGGTATCTGAGTCCTTCTGTGATTTAATACAGAGAAGTGAGAAGATGGAGGGTAGGAAGAGATTTAAAATGAGTACTAAAACTTTGGAATAAATACAGGGAACATTAATAAAACTGAACCAAGAGAAGTAAATGCAGCTTCAGATACCGGAAATAGAAAGGAGTCCTGGTAGTTACCTAGGCACGCCCATCTTCCTCTTTGTTTCCTTTCTTGTTTTGCTTTTTTGAATTCATGGAGCCTGGAAGAACAAGGGGCAAGAGAAGTAGGACTTACCCTTGTTTCTGTATTCAGAATCATCATCACAGGTAGAGCCTAAGGGTGAGATGATCTCTGACTCACCTGTTCCAGCCTCACTCGATGTACCAGAGTTTCTGTCCTTCACCTGTCGTGAACATTCATTAACAGTTCAGCCTTATCCTGGCAAATCAGTTAGTTGACCGATCTGCTCCCAGGTTGGAGAGGAGAAGCAAGACTCAAGTTTGGCCCTAAGCATTTATAATTTTACTACCGGACTCAATGAAACTCTGAAGATTTGAACCTGAGTTTTACTAGTTGCTTTAACAGATTAGGACTAGTAGCTATAGTCTGCTGTATCTGAGGCCATCTTTTTCCTTGGGGGGAAAACTGAAGCTGTTGCTGCTGCTGCTGCTACTTGAGATATCCCTACTTCATGAGAAGGAGAAAAGGAGATGTCAATACTGGTAGTTCAGAAAGTTGCTATTTTTAACTTTACAAAAAAATCTTCTGAGGAGGTGAGAATTTGTGGGAAAATGGATGGAACCATTCAAGCACATGAAAAAATCCTGTTATTTGTAATGAAAAAGATAAATGTAAAAGTTAATGAAAAGTGAATTATTCACTCCTCTTTGAGATTCAGTAGACATCCCGTAATTTTACACATTTAATCATTTTTATCTCAATCTGTATTTGTGGATATTGTAGCTAAAGATTTATTTGGTTATATGTCACTAGAGGGCAGGCATGAGTTGTAGTGCTTCTGCTGGTAAATGATTTATTCATTATCTTTGTATTTCAGCTGAGCAGCCTCTTGTTATTATTATGACATTTGATATTTTTTTATGAAAACCTAAGATAATTTTATTTCAAAATAGCCTATCAAGACTCTTCCACCTGCTATTTCTACCGAGCCATCTGTTATTTTATCAAAAAATGATTCTGACAAAAGCTCTTCCCAAGTGCCACCGATGCTACAAGAAACAGATAAATCCAAGTCAAATACTAAGCAAAATAGCGTGCCTCCTTCACAGAGTAAGTAATCCTCGTTTTGCTTCTTTGGGTGTTCTCTGTACTGTATATAGGTGTCACTATCTTAGAAGTCTAAAGGATTACTGAGTTCAGCTGACTCTTTGTAACCCCATGAAAGGATTACTGGAGCAGCCCTTTCCTCCTTTGCAAAGCCTAGATTCCTTGGAACCTTGCAGAGCTCAGTTGTGAGGACCAGGGAGCTAAAGTCACTTCAGGCCAGAGTAGGTGGCTAAGGACATACACAAGGGAGCCCCTGGTATCTGCCTCTACTCTCCGGGTCCCTCCCTTTTTTGTGCACAAGTCCTTAAAATTGTGCTTCCTCCCCCGCCTTTTTTCTCCCTTCAGCTACCTTTAGTGTCCATTTTACCCACTGTCACTCTTACTACTAAGATTGAGTCTTGTAAGTGATGGTTTTTTAGGTCAAAGTGATGAACTATCATCTGTGTGCTTAAACCACATAATACATTGGAATTGAGGAAAAGGAGAGAGGAGGGCAGCGGAGAATAACCTAAAAACCTGTAACTAGAACTTGAAAATGTGAACATAAAATTTGAGGCATTTTCAGTGGATTTCAAAGCATGTTTTTATTGACATTGCTTTTATATTTTTGAAACAGAACAGTATTTACTATCCTCCTGATGTCTCTTTCTCTCTCCCTTTCTCTCTCTCTCTCTTTTTTTTTTTTTTCCTTTTAGCCAAGTCTGAAACTAGTTGGGAATCTCCCAAACAAATAAAAAAGAAGAAAAAAGCCAGACGGGAAACGTGAATTTTTTTTCTTCCTGAATTGGACATGTGTTTGCAAACACTGTCNCTCTCTCTTTTTTTTTTTTTTCCTTTTAGCCAAGTCTGAAACTAGTTGGGAATCTCCCAAACAAATAAAAAAGAAGAAAAAAGCCAGACGGGAAACGTGAATTTTTTTTCTTCCTGAATTGGACATGTGTTTGCAAACACTGTCTTGAAGATTATGCTGTTTATGCAATAATTTGTGAACATGTACAGAGTTTTATATAAATTTAAACCAGTTTTTAAAACAAAACTGTGAACACAACCACCGTAAAAATGGAATCAAAGGAAAGTTAATTTATGAAATTAAGAGGTCAGCAGAACATGCTACAGTGCTGGAAGACACTTGGGGAAGGTCACTCTAACAAGAACGATCTTAAGATTATCATCCTGGTTTTATCCTGGTTTTACAGCAGTGCCCTGTTTACAACAGATTGTGCCCTATCTCATCTGCAGCTAAGGAATAAAGGATTCTGATTAGAGAGAAAGCTGCCTACAAACCAGTAGGCAGCTTCTTGGATCTTATGCACGGAACTTAAACCATTTGAATCTGTTTTACGCTTAAATCAAAGTGCTTTGATCAAATGCATAATCTGCCATATCTTTACATATTTGTTGGTAGCAATTTGTATTAAAGAAATCACAAGTGCAAATAAAAAGGCATTTATTATTTAAACTTGTTATGGTTTAGTTTACAATTTTTAAAATGTTCTTAAAACATTGAAAACGCAGTTGACACTTGTATGGCTTATGAAGTTATTTTTTGATAGTCTTACTTTACTTGAATTGTTCAAAGTACAGTATACTTTAAGTTAAGAAAGGTGAACTCTATGTATTTGTTTTATACTTTTAAGGTTCAGACTCACAAATAATGCTCTTGTGTATGATTTGAAAACTTTCAGGCAAAATCCAGCTTATATTTTTTTCCTTTCCCTAGTAATTACTTTTTTCCAGCATCAGTTCTTCGTTACTAATACTTTTTTGACTTTACAAGTGAAATCTTTCACAAACTAGTTATACAGACAGAACTTTGAGTACATGATGGAGAATGAAAAACTAGAGTCAGACAGCTTTAATTGACATTGTCAAGACCTCCAGTTATCAGGAATACATTTTTTTACTGCCTTAACCTGTAGTGCGTAGAATATGCATCAATTTCTTGAAGGGGATTCGTGTTTTTATAAGAATTTTCATGTAATTATTGCAGTCGTGATCAAATAAGGAACGTTTCCTGCTTGAAACTGTATTGATTTAAATGATGTGTGAGACAGTTTCACCATTTTCAGGCACTGTGTAATTCTATTGTAATAAACTGGCAGGTATCTTTGTAACTATAAATAGTGCATGCTCAGCCATGTACACTGTAAATAGCCTTTACCAAACGTGTTTGACAAGGACCATAATTAACATCACTTAGTGAATTGTGATAAAGAAAAAAAGCCATGACTTATTTGATGTGATTGGCTTAATTGTTTTTCTGTGGCACCAGAATGAAACTGTTCTAACAGCTGTAACCAATGGTACTGACCTATCCATCCAGTTCTGTCTCTTCTATTTGATTGTGGTTTGATAGTATTGCATTGTCACACCGGAAAGCTAAAGAAACAAAATGGTTTCAGTTTTGCTGAAGACTGGCCTTATTAATGGACAGCTTTCCTAACAATTGATTATTAACTTTTATCAGGTGTTAACATCTGTTTCAGGAACATGGCAGTATGTTTACATGTCAGAAGTTTTGTTTAATTCTATGATATTTCTAAATTGATTTGTTTAAATAAATTCAACAAATGGATAGCATTGTTTTTATTTGCTTCAGTATCGGGGTAAATAAGCTAAAGTGCCAGGAGTGAATTTCTTGAAATGACTGTATTAGCTTTATATAGCTGCTTCCTAAAGAGATCCAAGGATTCCTGCGTTACAGCACTTTGTAAAGGTATCAGCAAAGGAGAATTCATTCGGAAGTCTGTGTAATTTTAGAATGTGCCAAAAGATCAAAAAATTTAATTGAACTCTCTCAACTCTACCTCACCACTTCTTTATCTTAGAATTGTGTTGGCTGTGTCAAATGTCGGACTTTTTATTTCTCCATCTTAGTATCTCTCATTGAACCACCGAAGCCGGGTGTTACAGACACCTTCTTTTGAGTGGAGATGGGTGCAGAGACGGAGAAGTGCCCTTCTAAATTGGAAATAAATACCCATCCCTTCTCTCTGGCTCAAGACCTAGGGCATGGCTTTCATATTTCAAGAGATGGCAGCTATGAGTGTTAAAATTACTATCAGTTCATTCTGTTGCACAGTTACAATATCATTCATTGTTCATCACTCTCCACTTGTTCCATAAATGTTTATGACGTGAAAGCTGTTTCTGGCATCTGAACCAGAGGAATTGTTTTCCAGCATCAACTCAAAAGATATTAAAATCCAGGGAGGAGGGGAAGAGAGAATTGTTGTCCTTTGGAGGCTTAGAGTAGACGCTCCCTCAGCCACTAGTAGGGAGATAAGTGACCCCTTTAAAAATGTTATCAGGCCTGAAGGGGATCCTTGTTCTGATTAATAGACAAAGCCTCCTAGAGAAACTATTTAAATAAAACTTGGCTTCATCCTGACCTGTCTCCCCATACTTGGTGAAAATCCTTCCTGTCCTGGAGCAGGGAGTAATGGGTTAGGACTTCCGCAGACTGAAATCCTACCTCTCTGTACCCTACATTGAGCAAAACAACAGTTGAGAGAGTCCAAAAAACAAGTATTGAAATAAAATGTCATCAGTGTAATTGACCGTGTTTCCTTTGTGCATGCATTTTATTGGATGGGGAGTGGGAATAAGTCATCTGAATCTATTGGTATTATTTCAGAGACTAATCCAGTTTGTACTTGGGTTAAAGATATTGAAGGGCAATGTTTAACTACAGAGTTTAGTTTTTCTTAAAAACAATCCTCTTGATATAGTGTGAAATGTCTTTCAAGTTTTAGAATTTAGGCTTAAGATGTCTATTAGATGTCTTAAGACTTTCCTATAAACTCATTGCACAAACTGGAATTACCTTCCAACAGACTTAGGGAATGCAAATATGTTATTTGTAAAATGCATTGAGTATTGTAAATAAAACAAGCCATTTTTGTTTTGTTTAAATTGCTCGTTACAGTTCTCTTATGGGAGGGGACTGCGCATCCTAAGCTAGTCTTAAAGGCAGTGACTTCTTGATGTTAATGTTTCTAAACTCTAGGTTCTGTATGTTTCAAATGTTCTTGATGCTCTGAAACCATAGGTGCACTTGGAGGTTTTAACCACTGGAAAAGGCAGAAGTGTTTAGAGTGAAGCATCTCTTGAGCTCTCCTGTTTGTGACACACCCTTGTCTGTGGGAAGCATCTTCCATCATCTTAGCAGTAGATGTAACTCACCAGGGGCAGTGTATGACTCGTGTCAACCCTTTTAAGGAAATTAGACTCAAATTGGCATCATTATTTTAAAAGTCTGTTTCTCTTCCATGTCCATCTGAGAAAGCAGTCCAGAGCTGCTCTGACCCTCGGCAGGACCAGGCGCCCAGGGCCCATCCTCCTATGTTGCTCTTCCACGCGCTCAGCATGCAGCATCCGTGTCACGACTGCAGACAGCTGCACCAGTTAGAAACCCCCTCTCAGCATTTCTGCCCCCTTCCTTTAAGAGCTCTTCTTAGCAAGTTATTCACACCACACAGACTTCCCCACACAATCACTTCATCCTCCTAGCTTCAAAGGGGCATGGGAAATAACTAAGTCTCTATCCTGGGCTGTCACGGGCCAAGTTAACATTCAGGTTTCATGACTGAGGAAGCAGCAGAGTGGGCTATCAGGAACAGCTCACCGCCTTCTGGCACAGGGTTGACGTATATCATGTATATTACGCAGCCAAGCATCACTTTCAAGGTCAGGTTAGCTTTTCCCATTCAGCAGAAATTTAAAATTTCTTGGATGCTAACTTATATGTAATAGATTCTGAAAGAAATTTCTGCCACTCAATGCTTTAAATTCTAGAAGCTTAAAGAAACTTACTAGCCTGCTATCACACGTTCACTGCAAGTATAGATTATAACAATTTGCAGGGAAGTTACCCTGGTGTATAATCTTAAAAGGCATTACTATTATTCAAAATACTTTAATAAAAGATTTCTAATCCTAGCATCAAGACAGGTATATGAGGTTTTTGCAAAATGTTTGCTACCTACCTAATAATTAACAATACTGAGGTTCATGAACAGGCTAATCTGAAGAAAACTTTAAGCAGAGTCAAGGTCATCCCCGTGATAATGGCATTCTTATTTGTATGTGTGCTTTCCTTTTTTTATTTATTGTATCAAAGCCTTCAAAATGAATATATGTAACATGTACATAAATGATAAAGCATAATAAAATGAACACCTCTGAAACCACCATTCTGCTTAAGAAATAGAACGTTACCAGTAGAGGGTGTCGATCTTTGGTGACAGGATCAAGCGGCAGGGGTGGGGGTGTTGGAGGGGGACTGCGAAGGCATGGACAAAAATAGCTGCTCTCAGATACCCAGGGTGGGCACAGGTCCTTTTTGGTACCAGATCTGACTAGGCGTCCCAGGTAACACACGTCCCCAGGTCTTGGAAGGCTGTCTAGACAGCCTCACTGGTGCTGCTTCCTGAAGTCGTCCCACCAACGTCTGGTGGGAAATTGTTGGGATGAACATGCGTAGGTACACAGTGAATCACCGTGCGCAGAGAGTGCCCTCGGAGTTGTGCGATGCACACTTCACGTGGCAGCCTTTCCACAAGGAAGGATGGTGAGGCTCTTTGCTAGAAGGTGCTCCCCAGGCTCAGAATAGCCATGCGCGTCCTGCTTAGAGCAAGGGCATCTTGTGAAGTGTGTCGGGGCTACAGACTTTCTGACAGACACCAGAGGGCCTTGTGGCAGATCAACCGGAGCTCTGAGCTCCTTGAGACACTAGAATTATGAATAATTTCTAAGCTGTCTTCCATGATTTTAAAATATATTGCTGGGAATAGTTGGAGCTATTCCCACTTCTCATCAAAACTGAAGTGACCACGATAATGAACAATGGCAGAAAACCTGCCTTAGCACTGAAACTAGGAAAGGGGCATCCGATGCCAGAAACTGAGGCATCTGTGTTACTGGCAGTCAGAATCCAGAAATTTTTCAAAGAATTCGATCCAGTCGCAGGAAATCCATAACCGTTTAATCACAAAGCAGAAAAAGTACATGATCATGACACTAAGCTGAAGTATTAAATCCAACAGCTATTCCAAAATTAAGATTTTAAAAACAAAGAAGGAGAAATACTCGTGTCAGATTCATTAAAGTCAAACCAAGGCAGGGTTACTTACTCGCTAGTCAACATTGTCTTACGTGTTAGCAGTCAAGAAAAATTTTAAATTGGTAGGTACAACATCAAAGAAGAAAGAAACCATTTTTTTCCTGATTGCATACCTAGAAAACCCAAGAGGTAATAAAAAGCTTATGAGCACCAGAAAGAGGATACGCTAAAGTGGCTGATAAACAAAAACAGAATATTCTATACTAGAGTAAGTACCTACAAAAGGAAATGGAAAACAAAAAAACTACATCACCACTAAAGCTACCAAATATTTAAATGTGGACAATCTTTTGTCCACTTTTTTTTTAAGTTTTTAATGAATTTGTTAGAGATGTTGCTTCTGTTTTATGTTTTGTTTTTGTCCATAAGGCACATGGGAACTTAGCTTCCTGACCAGGGTCGAACCTGCTGCACCCCCTCCATTTGAAGGCAGGAGTCTTAACCACTAGACTACCCTTTTATTTTTTGGCTTCACCCTGCGCTTGCAGGACATTAGTTCTCTGAACATACTCAGGCCCTGGCAATGAAAGTACCAAATCCTAACCACTGGACTGCCAGGGAGTTTCCATAACTACCATATCTAGAACTAAATGTTTCAAAAAAGATACAAGGCCAAATGAAAACTAGTCTTTTTGAAGGTCAGAATAACAATCTAACAAATGAAAAACTGTCCTTTATTCGGAAAGCAAAAATATCAGTATTTCCCAAATATATGTGAAATTCAACTCCAGTTAGACTGTAACTGCAACAGATTTTTAAGTACCTCAAAGACTGAAAACAAATAATGTGAAAAAAATGAAGTGAGAAAAAGTGGGCGGCTACAGGAGAGGGCCAGGGGACCCTGCTCATGAATACCAATTATGAGAATAAACTATCAGGGTTCTCAGCTGTAAAACCCAGTCTGCTCTGGCTAGTTTATGTTGAAAAAGAATCTGGAAGCACAAGAGATGTAGATTCCCTTACCACCAGGAATAGCACCTGGCCTCTTTCAAGGGCTGCTCAACAAAAACAACCCGCCCACCAGCTCCTCTGCGGGTGCTCAGGACTGGCTCCTGACTCCATAGGGGCTGCTTCTGCACTGCTGGAGGCCAGCCACGATGTCCACTACTGGCTCTGCCCAGGCCTTCTCTCCCTCCCTCCTCTCACAGCGTTGGGCAGAGGCACGCTCCCATCCGTGTGTGCCAAGCAGCAAGGAATACTGAAGAATGAACTTTGGCGATGTGAGGAATTCCAAGCATACGAATGTTCAAAATTTACTGAGCGCTACACCAGTGCCATTTAGTAAGTCATCAGTAAGAGGATAGGTCGGAAGTACAGGGCGGGGAATCCAGAAGTACATTCATGGTGATTTTGTCTACAGTTTAGGTGGTGTTTTAGTTTCAGTGGTAAAAGGCTGATTTTTTCTTTACTAGGTGGCATGGCACAACAAAGAAAATAAAGCTCGATCGCATCATGCCTTACATATGCAAATAAATCCCAGTTGGATTTAAGACCAAAAAAAAAATTTTTTTTTAAATCTTAAACGACAGTACAGGAAACTACATGTGCAAATCAGCAGAGGAGGAGATACTCTTTTTTTCTTTTTCTTACAAAGGAAATTTTTTTCCAGTTTCATTAGGAGAAATAATTAATGTATATCACTTTATATGGGAAGATGTTCTTAACCAAGAACTGGAAGCCTAAAAGCTATGAAAGAGAAAGTACACATATTGAACTGCATACAATTTTTTTAAAAACCTTCAAAATGCTTGATTTTGAAATAATTACAGACTCACAGGAAGTTGCAAAAATAGTCCAGGGCAGTCCTGTTGTCCCCTCATCCAATTCCCCCCAGTCGCAATCTCTTACAAAAACATGGAACTAGAAAAAACAAAAAACTGTGGAGCAGAGAAA
>SJYV01030941.1:124793-148400 GCA_006410875.1 Neotragus pygmaeus
CAGTGATTTTGGAGCCCCCCAAAATAAAGTCTGACACTGTTTCCACGGTTTCTCCATCTATTTCCCATGAAGTGATGGGACCAGATGCCATGATCTTCGTTTTCTGAATGTTGAGCTTTAAGCCAACTTTTTCACTCTCCTCTTTCACTTTCATCAAGAAGCTTTTTAGCTCCTCTTCACTTTCTGCCATAAGGGTGGTGTCATCCGCATAGCTGAGATTATTGATATTTCTCCCAGCAATCTTGATTCCAACTTGTGTTTCTTCCAGTCCAGTGTTTCTTGTGATGTACTCTGCATAGAAGTTAAATAAGCAGGGTGACAATATACAGCCTTAACGTACTCCTTTTCCTATTTGGAGCCAGTCTGTTGTTCCATGTCCAGTCCTAACTGTTGCTTCCTAACCTGCATACAGATTTCTCAAGAGGCTGGTTAGGTGGTCTGGTATTCCCATCTCTTTCAGAATTTTCCACAGTTTATTGTGATCCACACAGTCAAAGGCTTTGGCATAGTCAATAAAGCAGAAATAGATGTTTTTCTGGAACTCTCTTGCTTTTTCCAAAATCTTGCAGATTGAAAAAAAAAAAAAACCTCCATCTGATATGTGTGCTTCCTTCATGGATAATCTGAAATATTTTACTTACTTTAGGTGTAATACTAAATTACTACTCTGTTTAGTTGAATATGTACAGTCTTACCAAAGCAAATGGTTGAGTATTTCTCTAGAAAACAAGATATACATAAAAATTTTAAATAGTAATTATCCATTTTTTCATATTAAAGGAAACAAAAATTTAGAATGTGCACGGGTTAGAGAAGGACACAAATCTGCCTTCCCTTCATTTGATGCTAACAGAATCCCAGTATGTGTATGGTTGTCAGAAATTGAAGTAGACTCTGGCCCATGAGATGAATTAAAATTGGCATAAAACCACCACAATAACCCCAATTCTCTTTGCCAGTGATTGGGTTTGGGAAAGGAGGCAGGTGAGACAGTTCTACTTAATGAGATGTAAGGAAGTCTGCTGAGTGCATTTGGGAATTTTTTTCTTTTCTTTTCCAAAAGAATAAAATGTTACAGAAGGAAGGGATCTTTTCTGCCCAGCACTTTCTGCCTGTGAGTGTTAATTGTATGAGGATTTAAAAGAAAATCCCAAAGATATAGACCTAGAGCCACAGCAGCATTGTGCCTAACACACACCACTTTCAGACTTCATGTATGAAAAAAGAAAACCCTAGTCTGTAAAACACCTGTAGTTCAATATTTATTACTTGCAATCAAAAGCTTTCCTAACTGAAATTATTGGTTTTTGTTTTTCTTTCATTTTTATCCATGTTACCACAGTGATTCTGAAATTAATAATTTAAGCCTTGCTTTTGAAATAGTAAATGAAAAGCTATTTGACAAAGTGAAAAACAAAGTGCTTCAATGATGAGAAAAATAGTATGTGGTTTTCCATGACTAACATGCACAGATATATTAACACCTATAAATTTGGAGCTTCATTCTCCATATAAGCATTGCAATCTAAAAGGTATCCAAGCACCTACTTTAGAATACTATACCATCAATATATAGTTATGTTTATTTGTGGCTACTGAGTTGACCTTTGCCTCACTGATGTGTCCCTATTTGCTATAATTGCTACACAATTAATTGGATCATATGTGTGAACTTCAGAATCATCCTCTAGATGACTATAAAGAATATAAAGACAAGTGGGGAAGCAGCTACCCTGTTGAGCAGACTGAGCAAGTCGACTTTATTTTTGATGCATTAGCATGACTGTCTTTTTGAAAAGTTTGTACTGGGTACAAGTTTTCAGAGCAGAACTTACCAAGAGTGTCACAGCTAATAGTTTGCAGATGTATTAGCATGTTGAGCTCTTCAGGAACCTGGGGTGATCAGAATTCCTGAGTCAGTCACTTTCAGTTGCATGCCATCTCCTTTGTTTATATCATTGAGCTTTCCAAATAGTGCCATTTTCTATGTGTGCTATGAATTCTTAAAGCACAGTTGAAAGGTTATAATTCAATATATGGTTAATCATATGTCTTTTAATTTTTATTGCTTGTTAATAAGGAGAGAGGATTCAACATTTTTAGGTATGCTGCTGATGCTGCTTAGTCGCTCAGTCATCTCTGACTCTTCTGGACCCCATGTACTGTAGCCCGCCAGTCTCCTCTGTCCATGGGGATTCTCCAGGCAAGAATACTGGAGTAGGTTGCCATCTCCTCTCCAAGGGCTCTTCCCAATCCAGGGATCAAATCCAGGTCGCCCTCATCGCAGATGAATTCTTCACCATCTGAGCCACCAGGGAAGCCCAAGAATATTGGTATTCCTTCTCCAGACAATCTTCCTGACCCAGGAATTGAGCTGGGGTCTCAGGTACAGGTGGATTCTTTACCATCTGAGCTACAAGGGAAGCCCCTCGGTATGCTAGCATACATTAATCAACTAGAACCATACATGGTTTCAGAATAGTCATAACAGTCATAAAAATATATACATAACAGCTAAAGGTAATGGTTTCCACTCAATCTGTGGGATCAAATAGGGCAATGTTCACTAGGGGTTAAATGCTAAAAATTTTTAAATTGCTAAAAAGTGATGCTGAAGAATATTTGGATGGGCATATTTTAAACAATTAATAATTTAAGACCTTTCTAAATTTTCAAGGTAATTGTGATGGCTGGTAAATTTAGGACTGCTGTTTGTTTATTGGAATTCTTAATATTTTAATGACTGATACAATTTTCCTAGCTAAATATGATCAATCCATTATATTGATAATGATTATTACCTTCTTTTCCCCTTCCTTGCTTCCAGAGTTAGTTGCAATAAGGTTACTTGACGTGTATCTTTCTCTAGGTATTTAACCTGTTTTGACATTTTTAAAACAAATCTGTAAATATTCTAAATGTGTCAATTTCTGTATCCTAGAACTTTATGCAATAGCCTTTTATTGTTAGAATGTTGGGAATACCCTAACAACAGGTTGAGACTCATAAAACAAGAATGTCTTTTTCCAGTAAAGACTTTCACAGTAATTACATAAGTAATTACATATAAGTAAAGCAAGATTCAGACATGACTGAGCGACTAAGCATAACACATGCCATTCAAGAGATCAGCAAAGGACTGATTCTGAAGCAGCAATGTAATTGCCCCCCCTCCCCCCAAAAAAAGTGGATCTTAATTTTGAAGATAATTACATTTATTCACAAGTACTTAGGTATTATACTCCTCAGGGTTACATTTCATTGACAGCTCAGTGGAAGGGAGAAGAGAAGATTTGGATAGGTGTATTAGTTTCCTAGGGCTGCTATAACAAATTCCCTCAGACTTCGTGAATTAAAACAACAGAAATTCATTCACTCTTGGTCTGGAGTCCAGATTCTGAAATCAGTATCACTGAGCCCAACTCAAGGCTGATACTATCTATAGAAGCTCTATGGGGAGATCTAATCCCTGCCTCTTCCAGAGTCGTGGGAGCTACAGGGTTCCTTGGCTTGTGGCCATGTGAAAGTCATCTTTAAATCTGTTTTGTTCATCATGGAGCTTTCCTAGTAGCTCAGTTGGTAAAGAATCTACCTGAAGTGCAGAAGATCTGGATTCGATCCCTCTGTTGGGAAGATCCTCTGGAAAAGGGAATGGCTACCCACTCCAGTATTCTTGCCAGGAGAATTCCATCGACAGAGGAGCCTGGCAGGCAAAGCCCATGAAGTCCCAAAGAGTTGGACATGACTGAGCAACTAACACTTTCATTCTATTTATGTGTGTAAGATAGCCATCTGCCTTCCATTTATGAGGATACCCATCATTTCCTTGAATATTATACAAATTTTCCAATATTCATTGAAGGACTGATGTTGAAGCTGAAACTCCAATACTTTGGCCACCTGATTTTAAAAACATTTGAAAAGACCCTGGTGCTGGGAAAGATTAAAGGTGAGAGGAGAAGGAGACAACAGAGGATGAGATGGTTGGATGGCATCACTGACTCAATGGACATGAGTCTGAGTAAACTCCAGGAGTTGGTGATGGACAGGGAGGCCTGGCGTGCTGGAGTCCATGGGGTTGCAAGGAGTGGGACACGACTGAGTGACTGAACTGAACTGAACCAATGATTTCTTTGGGGGCACCCATATAATTCAGGATAATCTCCTCATCTCAAAATATTTAACAGTTATATACACAAAGACTATTTATTATTTATTTTTATTATTATTTATTTAGCTATATAAAATAACAAGTAATATTCATAAATTTTGTCATTTTGTTGCATGGGAAGTTGGGTACATCAGAGTAACATAAAACAGTACTAGATATATAATTTTTTTTGAATTCACATTTATAATAGTTTTTTTTTTTAATTCATTCTAGTATCATCTTGACTGTGATCTACAGGTTTCTAGATAACCAGAAACTAAGACAATTTCATTTTCTTTGGTATTACTGGGAAATTTCAACACAGGAAAAACCACTGTTATTACAGTTCTTTAACTATGATTTCAAAAAGAAAGAATATCAAAAAAGATGAGTTTTAAATTGTTTGTTGACTGGAAATAAATGAATGCTCTTTTGTGATGTCACTTCTAGGCACAAGGTATGATGAATATGTGACAATAAAACACAAGTTGCCTTTAGTAGATTGAAGATTTTTTTTTTCCTCTCACATATCACTTTTAGATCTATATATTACACATCATAAAACTCTGCTATAAGAACAGATATACATGAATAGAATTACTATCTAATTTTTAAACTGCATGAATTTCAGCTTTTAAAAGGGTAGGTTGGTATTTTCTCACTAATTCTTATGTTTTGTTAGCCTTTCAAACCTCTTATTTGCATATGTCAATTAGGATTTTCCTATATAACTTGATTTATTGTTATTTTGCATCAAAAGTTCTTTCAATGGAATCCTTCTAGCCTTAGGGCTATAAATATCCTTGTCTGAAATATGTTGCATGAACTGAAAGAAATTAGTTATATACAGGACTCATTGGAAAAAACTCTGATGCTGGGAGGGATTGGGAGCAGGAGGAGAAGGGGACGACCGAGGATGAGATGGCTGGATGGCATCATGGACTCAATGAACGTGAGTCTGAGTGAACTCCGGGAGATGGTGATGAACAGGGAGGCCTGGCGTGCTGCAATTCATGGGGTCGCAAAGAGTCGGACACGACTGAGCGACTGAACTGAACTGAACAGGTGTCTTCATGGTGAATGAGTGTCTTTTTTTTTTTTCAATCTAAGAGAATTATTTTCCACTTTTTGCTTCAAGAATAGAATGCCTTTGGGGATTCTTTTTTTATTTGGAGTTGCATAAAATTTAATAGCCGTGTTTATACGTTCATTAAAATGATGCCTGTTGGATATTCTAACATTTATAGTCTGTCTTAGAAATAGTCCATTTAAACAAAATATTTTCAGGTATGATTTAATATGTCAAACTGAAATGAAATTTTTTATGCAAAATCCAAATTTATAGGAATTGATCAAAATAGAATAAGAAAAGCACAAAAAGTTTAATGATAATTAGTTGAATAACTTATAGTACATCATTGCACTGCAACATATGTTACAGAATATTCAATGAGATATTTTAATCAAGTGCAAAAAAATTCCAGGTAACAGAATATAGAGAAAGATTCCTGTGGTAACATATATGACTGAAAAATGCACTAATAGAAAAAGTACATATGAAACATACACTAAAATGATACAAGTGATTATATCTAAGCATGGTATTTTTCTCAATTTGCTATATATGATCACAACTTTAAATATTTTCTACAATAAGAAAATAACTGAGGGGAAATATAATCTTATAAAATAAACTGAAAATTATGTGGCCTTTAAAATGTATCCATAGACATAAAATCACAAGGAAGTGTGAGTATGTAATAGCAGCATTGGTAAAATAAGAAGGTAGAAAGCTGCCTTTTTCTTTGATCTGCACTGTGATCTATGATTAAAATTGGATTTTTATCAGATTCTGGCTGATTATCAACTTAATTATAATACCAGTATATTTTATTTAATGTATTTAGCATGTTTTACTTCTTATAATTGAACATTTCTATAGCATGAAGTGGATGTAATAGGATTTATGAATTAGGAGAAAGGATTTATATCATAAAGCAGGCAATCCCTGGTCATAATATGATCAAGAATTAGAAAATAAGCTGCTTTATTTGGGCTGCTTTTGTTCTCTTGTATCATAACAATGGATGAGAAAGTGATGAGAATGCCTAAGCAGAATAAATGATGCTTATTGTTGAAGATGAAAAAAATAAAGCTAAAATCAGGGCTTCTTTTGTGGCTGAGACAGTAGAGAATTTGCCTGTAATGCAGGAGACCTAGGTTCTGTCCCTGGGTTGGGAAGATCCCCTGGAGAAGAGAATGGCAACCCCCTCCTGTATTCTTGCCCGGAGAATCCCATGAACAGAGGATCCTGGTGAGCTACAGTCCATGAGATCACAAAGAGTTGGACACAACCGACAAACACTTTCATAATTAAGTTTGAGCAAAAGATGAATATAGTCTGATCATTTTTACTAGGTATATTTATGAGTCTACATGTATCTACATCTATTAAAGATATTTTCATTGTTAATATTATAACACTTGACTGTCCACAATTCTAAACTGTCAAATAAATGAGCTGTTTTTAAGACATGATTCACTAATCTTAGGAATGCCTATAATGAACTATGATTATGTCACACCCCAGCCTGCTTACCTTACTCACTGTATTTCCAGTACCAAGCTTTCACTTCTCAAACCCTTTCTTTTGTGTTTGGCCATTTAGTTTTACCCTTACTTTATTCTGAGCAATGAAAATTTTCACCAGTTAGATGAATGCATCACTTGAAAAGCAACTGAGTTATGATTTATGATTACATAGACTTATCATTTGGGATTCCTCAGTGGCTCAGGGGTAAAGAATCCGCCTACAATGCAGGAGACATAGGTGATGCTAGTTCGATCCGTGGTTCGGAAAGATCCCCTGGAGAAAGGCATGGCAACCCATTCCAATATTCTTTCCTGGAAAATCCCGTGGACAGAGGAAACTGGCAGTCCTAGTCCATAGGGTCGCAAAGGATTAGAAACAAGTGAAGCTACTGAGCGCTCAATCTTATCATTTAGGGCTCTCAGTCCTCACACTACATGAATGATCATAGTATTCTTATGAAAATCAAATCTGGAATGGGTAGAAGTTCTTCTGAAAATGAAGATTTTTTTTCCCCCATATTGCTCCTCATTCATTGATTGATTACAAAATATTTATTGAATACCTATTTTGTACCAAGTATTAACTTAGAAACTTAGGGGTGTGAGTATAGATAGAAATAGTCTTTTCCCTCAAAGGACAAAAAATATGCAAATAATTGGATATAAGACATTTGGAACGAAATTTGAGTAAGCCAGATCTTCAGTTCAGTTCAGTTTAGTCATTCAATCGTGTCCAACTATTTGCGACCCCATGAATTGCAGCATGCTAGGCCTCCCTGTCCATCACCAACTCCCCAAGTTCACTCAAATTCATGTCAATCAAGTCAGTAATGCCATCCAGCCCTCTCATCCTGTCGTCCCCTTCACCTCCTGCTCCCAATCCCTCCCAGCATCAGGGTCTTTTCCAATGAGTCAGCTCTTCTCATGGGGTGGCCAAAGTATTGGAGTTTCAGCTTCAACTTCAGTCCTTCCAATAAACAACCAGGACTGATTTTCTTTAGAATGGATGGGTTGGATCTTCTTGCAGTCCAAGGGACTCTCAAGAGTCTTCTCCAACACCATAGTTCAAAAGCATCAATTCTTTGGTGCTTAGCCTTCTTCACAGTCCAACTCTCACATCCATGCATGACCACTGGAAAAACTGTAGCCTTGACTAGACAGACCTTTGTTGACAAAGTAATGTCTCTGCTTTTGAATATGCTATCTAGGTTGGTCATAAATTTCCTTCCAAGGAGGATGGAAATTTAATTTTTTTCATTTCATGGCTGCAATCACCATCTGCAGTGATTTTGGAGCCCCNCCTGTGGAGCTTACATTACCATGTGTAAAATAGATAGCCAATGGGAATTTGCTGTATGTCTCAGGAAACTACTTTGGTATTTTTGGTTGCACTGAATTTTCGTTGCTATGTGCACACTTTCTCTGGTTGCGGATGGTCGGGTCTACTCTTCTGTTGCAGTGTTGCTTTTTGTTGTGGTGGTTTCTCTTGTAGAGCACCAGCTATAGGCACACAGGCTTCAGTAGTTGCAGCACAGGGTTTCATTAGTTGTGGCTCACAGGCCCTAGAGCTTGCAGGTTTCAGGAGGTGCACGTGGGCTCTGTAGTTGCATCTTGTGGGCTCTAGATTGAAAAGCTCAGAAGTTGTGGTGTGTGGGCTTAGGAGCCCTGAAGCATGTGACATCTTATCTGACAAGGGATTGAACCCGTGTCCCCGGCACCGGCAGGCATATTCACATCCATTGGGCCACCAGGGAAGTCCTCTTTTTGTTACATTGTAAGTAATATTTATGATTATAGAAAAATAATGATAAAAGCTGGGCTTCCCAGGTGGCATTAGTAGTAAAGAATCTGCTTGCCAATGCAGGAGACCCAAGAGATGTGGGTTAGATCACTGGGTCAGGAAGATCCCCTGGAGGCGGGTATGGCAACCCATTCCGGTATTCTTGTATATCTGTGGGAGAATCCCATAGATAGTGGAGTCTGGCAGGCTATAGTCCATAGGGTCACAAAGAGTTGGACATGACTGAAGCAACTGAGTGTGCAATGATAAAAGATACAATATGGAAAAGGTATTTTAAAAGTGAAAAACTATATTAAAGATATTTTCATGCTAACAGGAGCAAATACAAATTTATTATGTTATCCAAAATTGATTCTTTAATTTATTGCAATTCACAAAAATCCAAATAGATTAAAAGCTGTAAAAAGTTTTGGGTTAGCAGATGTAAACTAGTATATATAAAATGGATAAATAACAAGGTCCAATTGTACAACACAGAGAAGTATTTCAATATCTTGTCAGAAACCATAATGGAAAAGAATATAAAAAAAAGAATGCATATATATATATGTATTCCAGAATCTTTTGATGTATAGCAGAAATTAACAGAACATTTTAAATCATCTAACTTCAATTTTATAAAGGTAAAAAAGCTTAAAAATTTAACTGTCATAAAAACTTTTTATTATTGAAGAATTTAAGGATTGTTTTTCAGTCACTAAGTCGTGTCCAGCTCTTTGCAACTCCATTGATTGCCACACGCTCAGCGCACCTGTCTTTCACTATCTCCTGGAGTTTGCTCAGATTCATGTTCATTGTGTTGGCAATGCCATCTAACCATTTCATCCTTCTCCTTTTGTTTTCAATCTTTTCCAGCATCAAAGTCTCTTCCAATGAGTTGGCTCTTGTTGCAAAAAACAAGTCTCTTCCAATGAGTTGGCTCTTCGCATCAAGTGGTCAAAGTATTGAAGCTTCAGCTTCAGCATTAGTCCTTCCAATGAACATTCAGGGTTGATTTCCTTTAAGTTTGACTGGTTTGATCTTAATGTCCAAGGGTTTCTCAGGAGTCTTTTCTAGCACCACAATTTGAAAGCATCAGTTCTTCAGTGTTCAGTCTTCTCTATGGTGTGACTCTCACAACCATACGTGCCTACTGGAAAAACACTAGCCTTGACCATACAGATCTTTGTCAGAAATTGATGTCTCTGTTTTTAATATGCTGAGTAAGAAGAATAGTGTAATAATCCTTCTGTATCCATTATCCAGCTTCAGCATTTATCAACTCATTTACTGTTATGTACCTTTTACCACATGGGACTGAAAAATGTGGTCTCTATATTACATGAATAGTCAAGTGTCTAAAACATGGACATGTTCAAAGGTAGAAGGGAAGGATAAGTATTAATGAAAAATTATCAGTTTTTCCCAGGGATACTGACTGAATGATGGTTGATTGAATAAATACCTAAGAAATAGCAAAGCAACAATATCGATGGAACTTGGGTTTTTAACTCTGGACTCTCTAATACATCTCTGGACTTAGGAGAAAATAATCTTTTATTTTGTTTGATTCATTTTATTTTGGGATCTCTTCTGTAACAGCTTAGCCTTTATCTTTCTAAAACAGATTGCCTAACTAACTCCAATTTATCTCCAATTTCCCACCACCAAAAATAAAGTTGCAAAAAACAATTTTTTNAAAATCTCTTGAACCGAGGAGCCTGGTGAGCTTCAGTCCATGGGGTCTGTGCAAAGAGTCGGGCACAACTGAGTGACTAACACTTAAGAATCTATAACGGAGAAGAATCTGAAAAAGAATATATACATTTATAACTGAATCACTTTGCAGTATACCTGAAAGTAACACAGCATTGTAAATGAGCTAGATTTTTTTTTTTAATTTAAAAAATATTGTAGGGTTTCCCTGGTGGCTTAGCGGTAAAGAGTCCACCCGCCAATGCAGGAGACATGGGTTTGACGCCTGGTCTGGGAAGATCCCACACGCCATTGAGCAACTGAACCAGTACACCACAACTATTGAGTCTGCGCTCTAGAGCCTGGGAGCTGCAACTGCTGAGTCCTCCTGCCACAGCTACTGAAGCCTGAGAGCCTTAGAGCCCGGGCTCTGCAACAGGAGAAGCCCAAGCTCCTCAGCTAGAGAAAAGCCTGCACGGCAACAGCCAGAAAACCCAGCACCGCCAAAACTAAGTGATCGAGTGATTAAAAAATCATTTTAAAGGCCCAGAGGAAGAACTGCAAATTCCTCCTACAAGGAGTTTTGTTCCTTTAAGGTCAGAGTTTTGCAAAGTTGTTTTATCAACCAGCTTTCCCTAATGAGATACTAAAACGCCAGTTTTGAAATGTCAAAAAGAGCCCCATCGTGGCCATTTTTTGGGTACAGTTTCCCTCGTTCCCTACTGTGTGTGTGTTATGTGTGTGTGAAAGTCACCCAGTTGTGTCCAACTTTTTGCAACCCCACGGACTATACAGTCCATGGAATTCTCCAGGCCAGAGTATTGGAGTGTGTAGCCTTTCCCTTCTCCAAGNAGTTTCCCTCGTTCCCTACTGTGTGTGTGTTATGTGTGTGTGAAAGTCACCCAGTTGTGTCCAACTTTTTGCAACCCCACGGACTATACAGTCCATGGAATTCTCCAGGCCAGAGTATTGGAGTGTGTAGCCTTTCCCTTCTCCAAGGGATCTTCCCAACCTAGGGATCGAACCCAGGTCTCCCACATTGCAGGTGGATTCTTTACCAGCTGAGCCACATGAGAAGTACCCTATTAAATATTCACAAGTATAAATTATATACCTAGCTATGGTATTAGTTGGAGGTTGGCTTTCTGATGCCCCTTATTCAGGAAAGACGTTTGGCTGGCTTCCTACCTAATCATCCAGTCCAGACCCATCTGTCTTTCAGCTAAGCAAATCCCAGTGTCTTTCCACTGGGGGCACTGTTCCCTGGTGTCCTTTAATTCAGGTATCTCCAGTATCTTTCAACCAAATAAACCCTCCTCAGTGTCTCTCAAGTGAGGAATCAGGTATTTTTTAATCCCTCCCTGAATAAAACTGAAGACTGTCCGCCTGTAATTGGGAGAGCCAAGACCCAGATGTGACTCACTCAAATTTGTCTGGACCCAGCAAGGAGGTGGGAGGACATAAGTGACCCTTGCAGGTGGTGAGGCAGGAGATGGATGGGCTCCAGGCTAGACATTTATAGCCAGCCATTTATAGTTTACACATCCAGATAGAATTAACAACAGGAACAGGACAAATTGCTGGACTTTGCCTCTGGTGGAGACTTTAAGATAATAATAATGGCAAGGCCAGAGAGGAGCTGAGCTCTGCCAAGATAAGACATAAACAGACCATGTATTATTCACGCTTGAGGTCAAGAAGATCTTCCCAACTACCAATGTGCAGAAAGGCTCCTCAGGGTCAGAAAGGGAGGAGGCGCTAACCCATAATATGTGATGTCAACCTACCAATAGGCCTCTTCGCTGGAAATCCATCTTGGCTAAGAAGAGATGTGCATGCACACAGGCCTGTGTGCTCACACAGGGAAGGATCTGAGATAAACCAAAGGCAGAATCAAAACCAGGCAGAGCAAGATGATTGGCCAAGAGGGAACCCAAAAGCAATGCCCCATAAAACTGATTTAAACTACCACAAGGGTGTCTCTCTGGGTCCACCCGTGTGTCTGTCTGCACATATACTCCTAACAAACACATTACTTGTTTCAGTCCTTCCTGTCTCCCTGCTTTGGGTTTGTTTTATTTATTTTTTGGTTACACTGGGCCTTTGTTGCTGCAAGCAAGCTTTCTCTAGTTGGGGTGAGCAAAGGCTACCCACCCTTCGCTGCAGTGTGTGGCCTGCTCACTGTGGTGGCGTCTCTTGTTGTGGAGTACAGGCCCAGGCACGCAGGCACTGACCACAGCATGCAGCCTCGGTAACTGCGTGCAGGCTCTGGTCGCTATGGCACGTTGGTCGTAGTTGCTCCCAGCAGGTGGGATCTTCCCAGACCAGGGATCAAACCTGTGTCCCCCACATTTGGCAGGTGGATACTTATCCACTGTGCCACCAGGGAAGTGTCTTTCCATCTCTTTGTGGAAATTTACTTCCATAAAACTGACCAGCCAGGACCTTGTCATTAACCACTGGCCCATGTGGTCTAGGATTCAGCATTCTCACTGCCCCAGCCTGACTTCAGTCTCTGCCTGGGAACTGAAATCCTGCTTCAAGCTGCTGCAGGCCAAGGAGACCTGAGATCAGTACTAAGGCTCCAGATCCTCGTAGGGTTCAGGTAAAGGAGAGACGTCTGCTCTGGGTTCCTTCATGATCGCCAAAACCTTGGACTGAGAGGAAATCCACGCAAGGTAAAAGTTGTGAGCTAAGTTTTATTCTAGGAACTTCCTGAGGACTATGGCCTAGAAGACAGTCACTCAGGTAGCTCTGAAGAACTGTTCCCAAAAAGTAAAGAAGTTATAATATATAGGAACTTTGTTTGTTACAAAAGCATGTAGTCGAAAATGTAAAGATTAACTGCTGATTACAAAGAACAGGCATCTCAAAGATTTTAGTGCTTTTCTATGGGTTGGAAGATTCAAGAATCTGGGGTTATTGAAATTTTTCCCTAGATAGGCATCTTAACTATGGAGGAGCCAACACATGCAAAGCACAGAATGCTTCCTGTTTTTCTCCTTCCTGCTTTCCCCTCAGGGTGCACTGGTAGTGGGCAACTGCAAGGGCTAATGTCTCCATCCTTATAGAAATCACTGCGGATGGTGATTGCAGCCCTGAAACTAAAAGACGCTTGCTCCTTGGAAGGAAAGCTACGACCAACCTAGATAGCATATTAAAAAGCAGAGACATTACTTTATCAACAAAGATCCGTTTAGTCAAGGCTATGGTTTTTCCAGTGGCCAGGTATGGATATAAGAGTTGGACTATAAAGAAAGCTGAGCCCCGAAGAACTGATGCTTTTGAATTGTGGTGTTGGAGAAGACTCTTGAGAGTCCCTTGGACTGCAAGGAGATCCAACCAGTCCATCCTAAAGGAGATCAGCTCTGAATATTCATTGGAAGGACTGATGCTGAAACTGAAACTCCAACACTTTGGCCACCTCATGCGAAGAGCTGACTCATTTGAAAAGACCCTGATGCAGGGAAAGATTGAAAGCAGGAGAAGGGGACGACAGAGGGTGAGATGGCTGGATGGCATCACTGACTTGATGGACATGGGTTTGGGTGTACTCCAGGAGTTGGTGATGGACAGGGAGGCCTGGCGTGCTGCAGTCCATGGGGTCACAAAGGGTCAGATATGACTGAGCGACTGAACCGAACTGAACTTATAGAAATGGAATGGCATGAAACATCACCCCCACCCCCACTATCCAAATACTAAAGAGAATATGGATGAATTGCAATATAATGTGGATGAATAAAAAGGCTTGTTTGACTCAAAAGTCAGGTATAATGAAAAACCATTGATAAAAACTCTATTATAAAAATAACAACACTCGTGGCATATCAAAAGCCTCAGTAAGCAATGTAGAAGGGCAAATGACAAATTCAGTGCTGACCAAGGATATGGAAAATGAAAGTATTTCTGGTAAATTTCTCTGAAGCAGGATCTTTCTGATACAATGCTAGCTGATTATCACCGTAATCAGAGTAACCAGCTTCCCCTGGAGTAGCTGAAACTAACACACATATTTATATCACACTGTCCATGCTGAGGCATTTTAAATAAATTACCAATAGCATCACATGAGCAAATCCAGAAACTCAAGATACTTATAAGTAAGATTTTTAAGATATGAAGTATAAAAGTTGTTTTGAGACCTACAGGATGAGGCCAAGACAAAGGCACCGAGCCTCGTCATAAAGGAGGCGTGGTGTGTGTCCTTTAAGACAGGACACAGGGAGAATGGCTGAAGATGCACCCTGACAGGGACTCGAAACTCAAAAACACGGCAATCTACTGCTTTGCAGGGCGTTAGTGCAAACTCAGAGCGTTGGCAAGTCTCTTTAAGACCCTCAGTGGCAGCGAGACATTGCAGTGCAGCACTCGGAGAAGGCACCGGTGCTGAGGACACACCGAGAGCGTCTCTGACCCCAAGCAAGTAACTTGGCTGCTGAGACAGGACCGACCACCTGCCCTCTGGCCCCCTGTGCCTACCATTGCCTCCCACAGGGTGGGTTTAACATCTGAAGGAGGGATCTGAAACCACCACAGATGGCGATTATTACCAGAACACAGGGCCTTCTCAACCCCCACCCTATCCTCTTGAAACTGTGCAACTCGGATGGGATGTGAACCCATAGGCCAGAACTTGAACCTGGCCAGAACCCGGAATGGAGCTCGAACCCACTTTTAACTGAGGTCAAACACCCGGTCTCAGGACCTAATGAAACTCAGGTTCTTGATGTCTCGTCATGGAAAGAATTCAGCAAGAGACAAACAGATAGATAAGAAGTGGATTCATTTAGAGAGAACCAGACCCCGCAGACAGGGTGGGCCATCTCAGAAGGTGGGAGGTTCCCAAAATACACTGTGGTTAGTTTATAGTTCAGTCTTGTCTGACTCTTTGTAACCCCATGGACTGCAGCACACCAGGCTTCCCTGTCTATCACCAACTCCCAGAGCTTGTTCAAACTCTTGTCCATCAAGTTGGTGATGCCATTCAACGAACTTATCCTCTGTCGTCCCCTTCTCCTCCTGCCTTCAATCTTTCCCAGCATCAGGATTTTTTATAGTGATTCGGTTCTTCGCATCAGGTGGCCAAAGTATTGGAGCTTCAGTTTCACCATCACTCCTTCCAATGAATATTCAGGACTGATTTCCTTTACGATGGACTGGTTAGATCTCCTTGCAGTCCAAGGGACTCTCGAGAGTCTTCTCCAACACCACAGTTCAAAAGCACCAGTTCTTCGGTGCTCAGCATTTTTTATGGTCCAACACTCACATCCATACATGACNGACTGGTTAGATCTCCTTGCAGTCCAAGGGACTCTCGAGAGTCTTCTCCAACACCACAGTTCAAAAGCACCAGTTCTTCGGTGCTCAGCATTTTTTATGGTCCAACACTCACATCCATACATGACCACTGGAAAAATGATAGCTTTGACTAGACAGACCTTTGTCTACAAAGTAATGTCTCTGCTTTTTAATATGCTGCTTAGGTTGGTCATAGCTCTTCTCCCCAGGAAAATAAAGTCTGTCACTGTTTCCATTGTTTCCCCATCTATTTGCCATGAAGACTATATGCCATGATCTTAGTTTTTTGAATGTTGAGTTTTAAGCCAGCTTTTTCATGCTCCTTTTTCACTTTCATCAAGAAGCTCTTCAGTTCCTCTTTGCCTTCTTCCATAAGGATGGTGTCATTTGCATATCTGAGGTTATTGATACTTCTGTGGTTAATTTGAGGTGTTCAAGCTGGATTTAGAAAAGGCAGAGGAACCAGCGGACACGACTGAGTGACTTCACTTTCTCTTTTCACTTTCATGCATTGGAGAAGGAAATGGCAACCCACTNTCTTCTAATTTCACGGCTGCAGTGTATATGGTGCTAGTGTATAACTTAGCAGTGGTTTTGCTAGAGTGTGGTGCTTTTTTTCTCCTGGGTGGCAGAAATTTTTCTCACTTGTTTTTAGGCTTTGGAGTGACTGGATTTCACCAGTCCGTGTCTGAATTAGCACGTCGGCCTGTGGCTCTCATCATGAGATATTCACCAGATTGAACATCTTGGAGAAGTTATTTCTTGGAAAATTCTGCTGCCTGCTCAGCCCAGTCCCTGGATGCTATGGTTATTGGAGGAAGTGAGGAAGAGGCAGGGAAGGCAAACAGGAAGCCGAGGAAGTCCAGGCCAAGAGTGCGGAACATTGAAAATTGGACAGGATTGTCTGCAATAAATATTTAATACATGTTTCCTCAAGAATTTATATGATAATACTTTAGAGAATTATACCTGGATGAATATATCTGGATCATAGTGCATCAGTTCAGTTCAGTTGCTCAGTCATGTCTGACTCTGCGACCCCATGAATCGCAGCACGCCAGGCCTCCCTGTCCATCACTAACTCCTGGAGTTCACTCAAACTCATGTCCATCGAGTTGGTGATACCATCTAGCCATCTCATCCTCTGTCATCCCCTTCTCCTCCTGCCCCCAATCCCTCCCAGCATCAGAGTCTTTATATGTAGGTATAATTTGATCAAGTACTCATGCAATGGAGGTGATGTAACTTTCACTATAATCCTTGTAAGTTTCTTTCATAAATAATTGTTAGCTAATATTTGGTCATCTATCAGGTGTGGAATGCCATCTCTTTGCTGTTTTAACTTAATATTTTTTAGTTGCTATTGAGTTGAGCATCTCTCTATACATTTAACAATTATGATTTATTATAGGATATTGAGTATTGGTCTCTGTGCTATACAATAGGACTTTGTTGTTTATCCATTCTCTGTATAATAATTTGCATCTTCTAGTCCCAAACTCCCAATCCAACCCTCACCCCCCCACTTCTCCTAGGCAACCACAAGTCTTTTTTTTATTAATTAATTTTCTTATTGAAGGATAATTGCTTTACAGAATTTTGTTTTCTGTCAAACTTCAACATGAATCAGCCATAGGTACATATAACCCCTCCCCTTTGAACCTCTTTCCCATCTGCCTCCCCATCCGATCTCTCTAGCTAGGTTGATACAGAGCCCCTGTTTGAGTTTCCTGAGCCATACAGCAAATTCCCATTGGCTGTGTAATTTACATATGGTAATATAAGTTTCCATGTTACTCTTTCCATACATCTCACCTTCTCCTCCCCTCTCCTATGTCCATAAGTCTATTCTCTATGTCTGTTTCTCCATTGCTGCCCTTAAATAAATTCTTAAGTACCATTTTTCTAGATTCCATATATATGCATTAGAATATGACATTTATTTTTTTCTTTCTGACTTACTTCACTCTGTATAATAGGTTCTAGGTTCATCCACCTCATTAGAACTGGCTCAAAGCTTTCCTTTTTATGGCTGAGTAATATTCCAATGAGTATAAGTACCACAACTTCTTTATCCATTCATCTGTCAGTGGACATCTAGGTTGCTTCCATGTACTAGCTATTGTAAATAGTGCTGCAATGAACAATGGGACATGTGTCTTTTCAATTTTTGTTTCCTCGTTTTTAAAGGAATCTCCATACCACCTTCCATAGTGGCTGTGTCAATTTAAATTCCCACCAGCAGTGCAAGAGCATTCCCTTTTCTTCACACCCTCTCCAGCATTTATTGTTTGTAGATTTTTGATGATGGCCATTCTGACCAGTGTGAGGTGGTATCTCATTGAGTTTTTATCTGCATTTTTCTAATGATGAGTGGTTCCAAACAGGAAAAGGAGTACGTCAAGGCTGTATATTGTCACCCTACTTATTTAACTTATATGCAGAGTACATCATGAGAAATGCTGTGCTGGATGTAGCATAAGCTGGAATCAAGATTTCTGGGAGAAATATCAATAACCTCGGATATGCAGATGATACCACCCTTATGGCAGAAACTGAAGAAGAACTAAAGAGCCTCTTGATGAACGTGAAACAGGAGAGTGAAAAAGTTGGCTTAAAGCTCAACATTGAGAAAACAAAGATCACGGCATCCGGTCCCATCACTTCATGGGAAATAGATGGGGAAACAGTAGAAACAGTGGNGAACCAGAGATCAAATTGCCAACATCCGCTGGATCATGGAAAAAGCAAGAGAGTTCCAGAAAAACATTTAGTTCTGCTTTATTGACTACACCAAAGCCTTTGACTGTGTGGATCACAACAAACTGTGGAAAATTCTGAAAGAGATGGGAATACCAAACCATCTGACCTGCCTCCTGAGAAATCTGTATGCAGGTCAAGAAGCAGAAGTTAGACCTGGATAAGGAACAACAGACAGGTTCCAAATCAGGAAAGGAGTACATCAAGTCTGTATATTGTCACCCTACTTATCTAACTTATATACAGAGTACATCATGAGAAATCCTGGACTGGATGAAGCACAGACTGGAATCAAGATTGCCGGGAGAAATATCAATAACCTCAGTATGCTGATGACACCACCATTATGGCAGAAAGCTAAGAAGTACTAAACAGCCTCTTGATGAAAATGAAAGAGGAGAGTGAAGATGTTGGCTTAAACTCAACATTCAGAAAAGTAAGATCATGGCATCTGGTCCCATCAATTCATGGGAAATAGATGGGGAAACAATGGAAACAGTGACAGAGTTTATTTTCTGGGGCTCCAAAATCACTGCAGATGGTGACTGCAGCCAAGAAATTAAAAGACACTTCCTCCTTGGAAGAAAAGTTATGACCGACCTAGATAGCATATTAAAAAGCAGAGACATTGTTTTGCCAACAAAGATCCATCTAGTCAAAGCTATGGTTTTTCAAGTAGTCATGTGTGGCAGTGAGAGTTGGACCATAAATAAAGTTGAAAGCCAAAGAATTTATACTTTTAAACTGCGGTCTTGGAGAAGACTCTTGAGAGTCCCTTGGACTGCAAGGAGATCCAACCAGTCCATCCTAAAAGAAATCAGTCCTGAATGTTCATTGGAAGGACTGATGTTGAAGCTGACACTCCAATACTTTGGCCACCTGATGAGAACCTGATTTATTTGAAAAGACCCTGATGCTGGGAAAGATTGAAGGTGGGAGGAGAAGGGGACAAAAGATGAGATGATTGGATGGCATTACCAACTCAATGGGTATGAGTTTGAGTAAACTCCGGGAGTTGGTGATGGACAGGGAGGCCTGGCGTGCTGCAGTCTATGGTGTCACAAGGAGTCAGACACGATTGAATGACTGAACTGACTGTGGTAAATTTACAGGGGCTGGAAATTTTCTTAAGTTAATGAGTGGGAGGGTTATTTCAACTATTTGGGGGAAGGCACAGGGATTTCCAGGAATTGAGCCACCATCCACTTTTTGAAGTCTTATCGTCAGCCTCAGAACTCTCATGCTACCCACGGATGTGCTGTTTAGCATGTGCTAATACATTACAATGAACATATGAGTCTCAAGGTCCACTGAAAGTCAAGTCTTCTGCCATCTTGAACCTAGTTAGTTCTAACTGGTTTTTGTCATGTCCTCTAGCTCTGACGTTCTTTTTAAGATTGTGTCCTAACCCTTTCTGTCCTTTTTAAGATTGTGTCCTAACCCTTTCTGTCCTGTTTCGCCCTGACTGCCATTTTTCCAAGAAGAAAGAACTAGAAAAATGGTTCTAGGCTGGGCCCCCAGAAGCTACCAGTGGAATGTCAAGAGGACATTGCCTAAAATATAAAATGCCTTAGACATTAGGCACTGCTTTAAACTGGGAGACTGGGAACAGTCCAGATACCCATCAGGAGGTGTTGGTTGAATAACTTACATTACGTGCAGAGATGGCATTTTAGCGAGGATGGCATTCTATGTGGCTGCAGAAAAGGATAAGGAAAATCTCTGTCTCTTAATATCTCATGATCATTGGGTGATCAAAAAATGATAGGTGCTGTTCTTCACACTCCTGAACTTTCCATTCCTTCAGATGCTCCACAAATCTGATTCCAAGCTACCTTTTAATTTCACGCCCACTGCTTCCCTGCACATACCCCTTCCTGACTCTTCTTTGCCTGCTCCACCTAGAATACCCTTCCCTTGGGACTTCCCTGGTGGCCCAGTAACTAAGATTTCACACTTTCAACGCAGGGGGCCCTGAGTTCGATCCCTGGTCAGGGAGTTAAATTCCATATGCAACTAATGGTTCACAGGCTGCAACTACAGATCCCACATGCCACATTAGAGATCAAAGACCCCAGGTGCCACAACTAAGCACAGTCACAGACATGCATACACGCCTATATACATTTTAATAAATTTGTAAGTAAATAAAAAATAGAACACTCTTACCCAGCAACCTATAGTTGAAATCCAACCAAGCACAGCCCTGTAGAAACTTCTCAGTGGAAAAAATGTCCTAATGTCCTATATTCGTATTGCCAAACATGGAAGCCTCCAGCCATATGGTTCATTGAAAGCCCTTAAAATATGGCAAGTGAAACTGAAGGATGAAATTTATAATTCAATTTATTATATTGTAGTTCATTCTAAAGAGCCACGTAGGCAATCACTTCAAGATCAGTTTAAATCTCTTGGAATCCTCTCCTGATCTCCACAGTCCTTATTCAATCATAACTTTTACACACAAATACAGACACACACGCACACGTACACACACAGATTGCCTCCTCCTCTCTGCACGGCCCTGGCCTGCATCTGTACTTGGATCCGTTACACTCTGTGTCACTGTTGCCCTGTCTTCCTCTGCAGCCTCCTACATTTTCTGAGACCTTTTCCGTCCATTACGTTTCTGGGCCCCCGTGGTGCCATGTGTACAGTTAGGAACTGGAGAGCCATTTGCTAGACGGTTTGGAAATGTGACAAGAATAATCATTAATGTCTCAACACAGAAGGTGCTTATGTGCACATCTGTAGTCTGGACCAGCAGCAGTATAGAGCCCAGTTCTGAGCTTAAGGAATATGAACGGAGATTAAATGCTCATTTTTAGAATTTACTGAGAATTTATCTAGGTTACTTTCACTTTATGTGCTGCTCTTACCCTCGTATTGACTTACAGAAGTTACTGACACGAAATTGTTTCCTCAGTAACACAAGTGATTTATAACTTTCCTGAGGCCTACAGTTCTATTTTGCAATGTATGCCATTCCTCAGTAGGAAATGATGGAAACGTTTTGTTCTATGTAATAGTCTTTTGAATTGAAAGAATTGCTTGCTCTGCAATATTTTCAATTTTATAAGCAAAGCATTTAATTCAATTAAGCTTTTTTTTTTAGATAATGGTAGATCCATGTGCAGTTGTAAGAAATAATATAGATCCCTTTGCCAGTTTCCCTCAGAGGCAATATCTTGCAAAACTCTAGTACAATGTGGCAAACAGGAAATTGACATTGGTATCATCCACCACTTTATTCAGATTTCCTCAGTTTTAGGTGTCCTTCTGTGTGTGTGTTTAACATTATGCAATTTAACCACTCAGAGATTCATGTGAAAGTGAAAGTCACTCAGTCCTGTCCGACTGTTTGCAACCCCATGGACGGTGGCCTGCCAGGATCCCCTCTCCATGGAATTCTCCAGGCCAGAATATTGGAGTGGGTAGACTAGACCTTCTCCAGAGGATCTTCCCAACCCAAAAATCAAACCCAGGTCTCCCACATTGCAGGCGGATTCTTTACCAGCTAAGCCACTAGGGAGACCCAAGAATACTAGAGTGGGTAGCCTACACCCCTCCAGCGAATCTTCCCGACCCAGGAATAGAACCGAAGTCTCCTGCATTGCAGGGGGATTCTTTACCAACTGAGCTATCAGGGAACCCCCAGAGATTTGTGTAATCAGCACCGATTAAGCTACACAATAGCCTCATCTCACAAGTTTTCCCTTCTACCATCACACACACTTTCTCCAGCCCCACCCCAGTCCCTAACCCATGACAACACATACTCTGATCCTTATCTCTATGATTTTGTCATCTCAAGAATGTAATATAAATGGAATCATACTGCGTATTCCTTTGGGATTGGCTTTTTCACTCAGCATAATTCCCTTCTGATCCACCCAAACTATTGTATCAATAGTTTCCTCCTGTTGTTGTACAGAATCACATGGCATGTATGTACACAGCTTATTTAACCATTCATCTGTTGAGGACATTTGGACTGTTTCTAGATTTGCACTATTATGAACAAAGCTGTGGTGAACATTAGCGGACATACTTTAGTGTGGACACAAGTTTCTGTCCATCTATGATAAATGCTCAGGAGTGAAATTATTGTTTTGTCTGATGATTGCTTGTTTACTTTTGTTAGAAACTGCTGAACTATTTTCCAGAGTGGCCATATAACATTCCCCCCAAAACAAAGCTTTTAAAATGAGAGCTATTTTGAAAATAAGTTCAAATTCTGTTAAACATCAGGTTCGGTTCAGTTGCTCAGTCGTGTCTGACTCTATAAATCACAGCACGCCAGGCCTCCCTGTCCATCACCAACTCCCAGAGTTCACTCAGACTCACGTCCATCGAGTCCGTGATGCCATCCAGCCATCTCATCCTCGGTCGTCCCCTTCTCCTCCTGCTCCCANACGTGCACGGGGCCCTGTATAAGGAAAGGGGGCTCCTGACAGCTGGGGGAAAGACAATAAAGAACGCCACCAAGATTGTAAATCTCCTGTCTGCCATCTGGGATCCGAGAGAGGTGGCTATCATACACTACAAAGGACATCAAAAGGAAAACAGCCCTGAGGCACGAGGCAATCGGTTTGCTGATGAGACCGCACGACGGGTGGCCCTAAGACTAGTAGGGCCAGCACCTGCCACCCTGTTCCTCACGGCCCCTGGGCTCCTGGAAGAATCTCCTCCGGTGTACAATGAGAAAAAAGTGAGACTAAGTCAAAGGCTAGGAAGACGGTCAACAAGGGAAGGATGGATAATCCTCCCTGATAACTGAGTGCTGGTTCCAGAGGTCATAGGTCGAGCTCTCCTCTCCGAGGCGCACCAAGCCATGCACTTGGGTGGAAACAAGCTGGCTGAGCTCCTGCGGAGTAAGTATATGGTCTGTGGAGTCTACAGGCTGGCCCGTGAGGTAGCCGCCCGATGCCTCACTTGTGCTAAGGTAAATGCCAACCCAATCAAGGTCAATGAAAAGGGGATACGCCACCGAGGAGATGAGCCAGGAGAGGACTGGGAACTAGATTTCACCGAGATGCCACCGACCAGAGGAGGGTACCGGTACCTGCTTGTCCTCGTAGATACGTTTTCAGGATGGGCAGAAGCCTTTCCAACGAGGAGACAGACTTCCCTTGCAGTAGTGAAACAATTGGTTAATGAAATTATCCCCCGGTTTGGGTTGCCTAGAAGTCTGGGGTCGGATAATGGCCCGGTGTTCATCGCCCAATTGTCCCATCAATTGGCTGACGCATTAAAGATCAAATGGAAATTACATTGTGCCTACAGGCCCCAAAGCTCTGGTCAGGTAGAGAAGATGAATAGGAGCCTA
>SJYV01030941.1:159625-170794 GCA_006410875.1 Neotragus pygmaeus
GGGTCTTTTCCAATGAGTCAGTTCTTCATGTCAGGTGGCCAAAGTATTGGAATTTCAGCTTCAGCATCAGTCCTCCCAATGAATATTCAGGCCTGGTTTCCTTTTCAGATTGACTGGTTTGATCTCCTTGCAGTCCAAGGGACTCTCAAGAGTCTTCTCCAACACCACAGTTCAAAAACTTCAATTTTTCAGCGCTCAGCTTTCTTTATAGTCCAACTCTCCCATCCATGCATGACTACTGGAAAAACCATAGCTTTGACTAGACGGACCTTTGTCAGCAAAGTGATGTCTCTGCTTTTTTTTTTAATGTCTCTGCTTTTTAATATGCTATCACCAAGATTGGTCATAGCTTTTCTTCCAAGGAGCAAGCGTCTTTTAATTTCATAGCTACAGTCACCATCTGCAGTGACTTTGGAGCCCCTCAGAATAAAGTCTCTCACTGTTTCCATTGTTTCCCTATCTATTTGCCATGAAGTGATGGGACTGGATGCCATGATCTTAGTTTTTTTCAGGTTGTGACTATGTTTTTTTAGTTGACACCTGTTAAGCCACAGTAGACAGGCCTCTGCAATGAGTAGCCAAAAATCCTCCTAAGGATAAAGGCACTTAACTCACATAGGGTAAATCAGAGAAGACTGGACTGAGGAGGTAACATCAAAAGCAAGACATTGGCAGACAAATCAAAGAGGTGGGGAAGAGGGTTTAGTTAGGGGTCCAGTGTAAGTGAAGAAGGCCTGGGGAGGAGAGGTGAGCCTCGTGCAGGGGCTACGGAAGCCAGTGTGTGGCTGAGTCTGCAGTGCAGCTCACTGGAGCCAGGAGAGCGGGGCTGGGGTGAGGGTAATGATGAGCGAGGAAGCCAGGGAGACAGCAGGGGCAGAACCATTAGGACCTCGGATGCCTGGTTAAGGGGCTTAGCTTTAACGATTGTAGGAGGCCATCAAAGGTTTCCAGCATGGAAGTGACAGGGCCAGATTTGCTGATCTGATCTTTCTAATTGTTTTGTGGAAAGTAGGTCAAGGGGGAAACTAGCAGAATGCTAGGAGAACCAGCTAGGAGGTTTCTCAGGGGAACCAAGTCATCCCTGTTTGCCCAGGACTTTCCCAATTATATTTTTATGTTTTAATTATTTCACTTTTGGCTTCATCACGTCATAGTTGTGGGCACGCAGACTCTTCACTGCAGTCTGTGGGGTTCTCTCTAGTTGTGGTGCTCAGTAGGTCCGCGGCATGTGGGATCTTAATTGCCCCACCAGGGATCGAACCTGTGTCCTCTGCATTGGGAGGCAGATTCTTAACCCATGATTAAGATTCTTAACTTCGCCACTGGCGAAGTCCCATGAATTTTCCCAGTTTTAACTTTGGGAGTTTGGCATTCCAGGAACCTCCCTTTCCATCCCTACATGGGGTCAACAGGGACAGCTGGTCACCCCAAGGAGAGAACTATGGCTGTAGGGATGAGCGTGAGGGGAAGGCTTCAGGTTGCTGCAGAATGAGACGAACACCACCCGTCTGCTCTTAGTCAGAACTCCTGCACTCAGAAATCACACCACAGCCATCAAAAAGCACAAAATAATGCCGTGTGCGGCAGCCTGGATGGATTTAGATACTTTCATACGAAGTGAAGTAAGTCAGACAGAGAAAGATAAATACCATATGGTATCATTTACATGTGGAATCTAACAAATGAAGCAAATGAATTTGTTCACCAAACAGACTCATATAGAAAACAAACTTACGGTTACTAAAGAGGAGGTGGGGAATAAATTAGCTTAGGAATAATAGATACCCACTACTATATATAAAATGGATTTTAAAAAATCCTACTGTAAAACACAGGTCACCATATTCGATATCTTGCAATAACCTCTGGTGGAAAATAACTAAATCACTTTGTTGTACACCTGAAATTAATATAACATTGTAAATCATCTATACTTCAATTAAAGAAACACACACACACTAGAGAACCCTTTGTGAGCAGAAGCCTGGGTATGGCTTCTACAAGGCCACCAAACTCCAAGAGCTGAACAAATCACAAAGGTCAAGGTGTAAAGCACTTCCTTTTCTCAAAGATAACATTTTGCTCTAGACGCAAGCAATCTTATTCTGAGGATCTTACTCTTGCCTTCTTGTTACAGTTATCCTCATTTGATGGGTATCCTCATTCGACCTGTTCACAGCCGGGACACTGAGAGCTGAATGAAGCAGAGGAATTCTGACCTCCTGGTCTCACACCACAATAAGGGAACATCTTATAAATAAGATCAGTGTGGATACGCAGGCTTCCAAACACTTAGGAATTCTGTATGACTTCAGCTGGTGTCTCTCCAGCTCTCATCTCATTTTGTAACCCTCCCCTTGACATGTCTGGACTTCTTGAGGAAAGTCATATCAAGATAACAGTGGTTAACTACTATTTGTATCACAAGCTTTATGCATTCCCTGAAATCCAAAAGGAAAGTAATTGCAGTAATTGAGCTGAGAAGTATAGCATACGGGGAAAAATGGCATAAGGTCACAGAATCAAGAAGGTTTTGCTCTGAGAGCAAAGTGTTTTACAGTGAGAACAATGCTGTGTTGTCAAGTAACCAAGCATATTACTCATAGTGCAGAAGAAGTGTTTGAAATAAAACAGGATGAGACTTTAAGATAAACTCTTTTGGAATTGTGTTTACAGAAATGAAATAAATAATGTTATTTATTTACTATTTATTTATTTTGGCTGTGCTGGGTCTTCATTGCTGTGCAGGCTTTATTCTAGTTGCAGGGAGCAAGGGCCTCTCCCTAGTTGTGCTCAGGCTTCTCATTACAGCGGTTGCTCTTGTTGTGGGGCACAGGCTCTAGGGTGTGCGAGCTTCAGTATTTATGGCGCGTGGGCTCAGTAGTTGCTGTTCCAGGCTCTAGTTGCTCCTTTGCAAGGTGGGATCGAACCCATGTCTCCTTAACTGGCAGGTGAATTCTTAGCACTGAGCCACCAGGGGAAGCCCCTGATACTTCAGCGTTAATTGTCTCACCAACACCTAACCAACAGAGCTCTTCCAGGTGTTAGCATTTGAAATCACAGAGTGAAATGCATAGATCACCAAGTATTAATCTAAAATCTACTATGCTCCACTGGCAGACATTTCTAACAAAATTGTGGGAGAGAGGTGGTAAGAGAAAGTGGAGGCTTCTATGGCGGGTGTTTAATGGGCAGGGCCTAGGAAAAACTATACATCACTTCCACCCACATTTCATGGCCCAAACTCAGGCATAAACCTCACTTAGCTATGATTTTACTATGAGGAAACCTGGATAGTACAGTCTACACATCTGTGCAGAGGGAAAGGACTGGGTTTGGTGAATTCCTCTCCATCTCATCCAGTAGAACACATGCTACATGCTCAGTAACTGTTGAGCGTCTGAAGTTTCAGAACCAAGTGCTATGCCTGGAATTTCAGCTTCCTCCACTGTCCCACTTTCCCTCCTACATGCCCCACCCCACTTTGCTTCTCCATTTACCTGCCTATAATGACTGAAGGTGGGAGGAAAAGGGGATGCCAGAGATGGCTGGCTGGCATCATTGACTCAATGGACATGAGTCTGAGTAGCTTCCAGGAGTTGGTGATGGACAGGGAGCCCTGGCGTGCTGCAGTCCATGGGGTTGCAAATAGTCATACATGACTGAATGACTGAACTGAACTGATACCACTCGTGTTTAAACAATTAGAGCAAAGAGCCCAATGACAAACTTCTCTTTTATTTTAAATTTACTTATTTTTGGCTGCTCTCAGTCTCTGTTGCTGCACTCAGGCTTTTTCTAGTTGCAGCTAGCAGAGGCTGCTGTCTAGTGTGGCGCACAGTCTTCTCATTGCTGTGGCTTCCCTTACTGTGGAGCACAGGCTTTAGAGGAAGGACTCAGGAGTTGTGGTGCACAGACTTAGTTGCCCTGGGACAGCTAAGTGGAATCTTCTACCTGGAAGATTCTATTTGGAATCTTCCCAGACCGGGAATGAAAGCTGTGTCCCCTGCATTGGCAGTCAGATTCTTAACCACTAGACCACCAAGGAAGCCCTCAATGACAAACTTCTACATCAGGAAGACCAATTAGACAAAACTACAGGCTGTGTGTGTGTGTGATTCTTTGCAATCCCATGGACAGTAGTCTGCCAAGCTCCTCCATCCATGGAATTTTCCAGACAACAATACCGGAGTGGGTTGCCATTTCTTCCCTATCTAAAGATGGAACCTGCATCTCTTGTGTTTCCCACAATGGCAGGAAGTTTCTTTAACACTGGGCCACCTGGGAAGTCCTATAGAGTGGGATGCTAATTCTGCTAATTCTGTAACGAAGGCAAGATATGGAAGGTAGAGTAGGCTGCAGTCTGAGCTCTGCAAAGGGCTTGTATAAGGAGGCAGGGAGGAAGCAAAGGGCTGGGCCAGCAAAGCTGGAGGGTGAGAAAAACACATTCAATTGAGGTCTTCTCTGTCTTGAAAGAAATAAAGTCTAGTTTGGGATTCCTATTTTCATCGTCAAACTACAGTAGATTTAAACTAGGATGAACATTTGTCAATCTGGAGGATATAAAACTAGCTTTGTGAGTGATTTGGGGAGGAAAACAGTCCTTATGTGTTAGTTTCATGGGTAGGGGAGTGAAGTCTGGGGTCAAGACAGTGGAGGCTGGACTCTCACCTCTGTGTCTTTAGAGAGTGTCTCTCCATGACCACTGGCACCGTCTGAGACCACGTTCTGTCTATGAAATGTCTATTTTAAATAAATCGACTTCTTAAATTATATTAAAAAAAAAAAAAAGACTGTTGGGGGTTAATTCCTGGGATTCCCTCCTGGCTCAGGGTAAAGAGTCTGCCTGAAATGTGGAAGACATGAGTTCGATCCCCTGGAGAAGAAAATGGCAACCCACTGCAGTATTCTTGCCTAGAAAATCCCATGGACAGAGGAGCCTGGCGAGCTACAGGGTTACAGTCCATAGGGTCAGAAAGAGTCGGACACGACTGACTGACTTCACTTTGATTTTCACTTTGAGCTGGAGCAAGTAGCCCAGTCTCTGTGCCTTGGTTCCTTCAGTGAGAAATTGAGCTAATCACGTCAGGTTGTTGTGAGGATTAACTGAGGTATATATACAGAAAGTCGCCAGCACTGTACCTGGAATACAGTAAGTTCTGGATGTACTGGCCATTATTATCATTATCATTACTAACCAGAAGAATCTTGTGTCACGGGGCCAGAAAGCAGGTGGCCTCATTCTCCTCCCTCCTTATGCCGCTCCACACTATTTCCCCTCTGCCTTCTTGTAAAAAGCCCCCTATTCCTTGAGGCCCAGGCCATCCACTATGCCCTTGACCCGGCCTCACCACGGTCGTGTCCCCAGGGCTGCACTAGGGTGCCTTCCGTCGGGCTGCACACTGCCCCACGCCAGGGCGCCTGGCTCTCCAGTGGACAGCGGGCTGGGTTCAGCCCCAGGTGGGCAGAGCGCGCCCACCCAGGCCCAGGGCATCCTGCGTCTACCAAGCACCAGGTCTCTCCCCACGCAGGACTGAAGGCTCCGGCCCCTGGCTCAGTGTCTCCCTCTAGCCCGTTCGCCATCACAGTAGGTGAACTCCGATCCCTGGGGACCACTCCGCCAAGTCCCTGCCTCGCAGTCCCCTTGGGCCTTCCGCCCCACACCTCTGTGACCGCCTTCAAAGCTGCTTCTACGGGAGCGATCTCTCACCCATGTCTCCCCACCCCCAGCTGCCCACAGACCCTCGACCTTCCCCCTCCCCTCAGGCTCTCAGTCATCCCCCTGGACGCGTGTTCCTTCTTGATGACTGAGGCGCTTCCCTGAGCCTCTGTCCTTCCACAGCTCCCCCAGCCCACCCTCTGGGTGTCACTTCCCTCCCTTCCACGTGGGCCACTGAGCAGACTGGCCACCCGCAGAGACCCGACCGGCCATCTTAGGGGCCACCTCAGTCCCACCTGAGAGGAGACACATCCACATACCGATGCCTTGCTTCTGGAGATCTCTGGGGTTTTAGTGGAATCTGAACGGTTTTCTTCTACAGGAAGAGGGAGCCATTCTTCTCAGATACCTGCAATCCTCCAGTCAAGGAAACTTTCCTGCTGGGGGCGAGAGCCACAGGGCAGCCCAGTTAGGAAGGAAGAGCCCCCCTGACTGCAGACAGAGTCCAGCCCTGCTCTGTTCCCTCTGGACAAGTGGGGTTTGGAAGTGATGGCAGCCCCGCCGTGGGGCCCCTGCAAGTGAGGCTCATCTGAGCCACTTGGTGACCTGTGGGCGTCACTGGAGCAATAGGGGGCATGTGGCAATGGAGGGATGTGAGAAGCCTGAAGCAACAGGGCAGCTGTCAACACTGAGAGGCTCCTCCTTCCTTCGGGTCTATGGGCAGGGACTTGAGTGAGCGGGGAGGTCCCAGCAGAAGCAAGGGCAGGAGCCTGGGGAGGGCCGCGGACGTGAGTCAGGGCCTGGCGACTTTCACAGAGTTGGGTACGACTTTCCCCGACGTCCCCTGACTGGTTTCCACACTCAAGGAAGGGGGAGCTCCTGTGTCTTAATCCCCTTAGGTCCCAGGGATACCGTGCCGAGTGGTTGCCAATAAATGCTGTGGAAATGGACTTTGGAAAGTCTTCCAAAGGGCCCCCGCACTGTTCATGAGGAGGAAGTCCTAGGGGCCCAATCTCAGCCCAACCTAAGCGCCATATTGGAATTTTCACTGCTAGAGTTGAGGGCTTTCCCATGTTTCCCGAGTTCATCTCCTGATGTCGGTGCAGAACATTAGGGAACTCTCCTCCTGTTCTTCTCGCCACTGTCCCCAAACCTAAAAGAGACAGGAAATGTTCTCAACTACTCATCCAAATAACAACGTGGACTGCTACTAGGTATTTGAAAGTTGAGGTGTTTTTCTTCTCAAACGCTGTAAAACAAATATTTGCTGAAATTCTCAGTTTCTGAAATATTTAGGGATAACCTCCAATCTTGTACATGGAGTATCAAATCTTGAGAGATCACAAGGAAGAATGTATTGATGTTACTTTTTTTTTTTTTTTAAAGAAGGAAGTGGCAAGGAAAATGTTAACAAAAACAATTCCAAGAAAACTGTAAAGTTACGTGAACTGTAAAATAAAAATTGTCTCACAGTGAGCATTTTTATTAGGATAATAAAGACTTAATGAAAGGGCAGAAAAAAGCTGAATTTAAGTGAGACAGATATTTGAAGTCAAAAATGGTATATTTCTTTTCTTTAAATCCTTTGGTCAGTTACAAAAAATATATATAAATTTACCAGGGATTCAAAGGGGGCATTTGCAGCATGATAAACAAAAGACACTTTGAGGAGTACTATGGACTTATTTGATTCGTTAAAATGTGTATTTATCATATTTTCATTAACTCACAAAACATCCTTTTCTCTCTGTAAAGAGGGTGATGTTAAAGTAATTGGAATAGGTGACATCAAAGTAAGAGTCCTTCAAAAAGTTTTGTTTTAATGATTGTCTAAGCGGTAACAAATCTGTCTAATATTGTTTTAAAATCATTTCCTCTCTCCTCATTACAGTACGGTTCACTTGTTGTTTTTTTAATTTTTAGTCACACTTCGCAGCTTACAGGATCTTAGTTCCCCAACTAAGGATCAAACCCATGCTCTTGTCTGTGAGAGTTCTAACCGCTGGATTGTCAGGGAATTCTCTCTTTGGTTGCCTTTTTTTAGATGAACTTTGCTTTTTAGAACAATTTAGATGTGCAGAAAAACTATGACTATAATACACAGGGTTTCTGGATATTCTACACTGTTGCCTCTGTTACTAACATCTTACATTAATCTTGTATATTTGTCACAATTAATGAACCAACACTGGTACATTATCATTAGCAAAAGTACACATTTTATTCAGATGTTTCCTTAATTTTCCTCTTCCAAGATCTCATCCAGGTACTGCATTGTATTTCATGTAACCTCCTTAGGCTTCTCTTAGTTGTGACAGTTTCTCCTTTTCCTTGTTTTTGATGACCTTGACAGTTTTGAGGCATTCTGGTGACATCAGTTCAGTTCAGTTCAGTTGTGCAGTCGTGTCCGACTCTTTGCAACCCCATGAATTGCAACATGGCAGGCCTCCCTGTCCATCACCATCTCTCGGAGTTCACTCAGACTCATGTCCATCGAGTCCGTGATGCCATCAAGCCATCTCATCCTTGGTCGTCCCCTTCTCCTCCTGTCCCCAATCCCNAATCTCAGCCCAACCTAAGCGCCATATTGGAATTTTCACTGCTAGAGTTGAGGGCTTTCCCATGTTTCCCGAGTTCATCTCCTGATGTCGGTGCAGAACATTAGGGAACTCTCCTCCTGTTCTTCTCGCCACTATCCCCAAACCTAAAAGAAACAGGAAATGTTCTCAACTACTCATCCAAATAACAACGTGGACTGCTACTAGGTATTTGAAAGTTGAGGTGTTTTTCTTCTCAAATGCTGTAAAACAAATATTTGCTGAAATTCTCAGTTTCTGAAATATTTAGGGATAACCTCCAATCTTGTACATGGAGTATCAAATCTTGAGAGATCACAAGGAAGAATGTATTGATGTTACTTTTTTTTTTTTTTTAAAGAAGGAAGTGGCAAGGAAAATGTTAACAAAAACAATTCCAAGAAAACTGTAAAGTTACGTGAACTGTAAAATAAAAATTGTCTCACAGTGAGCATTTTTATTAGGATAATAAAGACTTAATGAAAGGGCAGAAAAAAGCTGAATTTAAGTGAGACAGATATTTGAAGTCAAAAATGGTATATTTCTTTTCTTTAAATCCTTTGGTCAGTTACAAAAAATATATATAAATTTACCAGGGATTCAAAGGGGGCATTTGCAGCATGATAAACAAAAGACACTTTGAGGAGTACTATGGACTTATTTGATTCGTTAAAATGTGTATTTATCATATTTTCATTAACTCACAAAACATCCTTTTCTCTCTGTAAAGAGGGTGATGTTAAAGTAATTGGAATAGGTGACATCAAAGTAAGAGTCCTTCAAAAAGTTTTGTTTTAATGATTGTCTAAGCGGTAACAAATCTGTCTAATATTGTTTTAAAATCATTTCCTCTCTCCTCATTACAGTACGGTTCACTTGTTGTTTTTTTAATTTTTAGTCACACTTCGCAGCTTACAGGATCTTAGTTCCCCAACTAAGGATCAAACCCATGCTCTTGTCTGTGAGAGTTCTAACCGCTGGATTGTCAGGGAATTCTCTCTTTGGTTGCCTTTTTTTAGATGAACTTTGCTTTTTAGAACAATTTAGATGTGCAGAAAAACTATGACTATAATACACAGGGTTTCTGGATATTCTACACTGTTGCCTCTGTTACTAACATCTTACATTAATCTTGTATATTTGTCACAATTAATGAACCAACACTAGTACATTATCATTAGCAAAAGTACACATTTTATTCAGATGTTTCCTTAATTTTCCTCTTCCAAGATCTCATCCAGGTACTGCATTGTATTTCATGTAACCTCCTTAGGCTTCTCTTAGTTGTGACAGTTTCTCCTTTTCCTTGTTTTTGATGACCTTGACAGTTTTGAGGCATTCTGGTGACATCAGTTCAGTTCAGTTCAGTTGTGCAGTCGTGTCCGACTCTTTGCAACCCCATGAATTGCAACATGGCAGGCCTCCCTGTCCATCACCATCTCTCGGAGTTCACTCAGACTCATGTCCATCGAGTCCGTGATGCCATCAAGCCATCTCATCCTTGGTCGTCCCCTTCTCCTCCTGTCCCCAATCCCTCCCAGCATCAGAGTCTTTTCCAATGAGTCAACTCTTCCCATGAGGTGGCCAAAGTACTGGAGTTTCAGCTAGAGCATCATTCCTTCCAAAGAAATCCCAGGGCTGATTTCCTTCAGAGTGGACTGGTTGGATCTCCTTGCAGTCCAAGGGACTCTCAAGAGTCTTCTAAAACACCACAGTTCAAAAGCATCAATTCTTCGGCGCTCAGCCTTCTTCANCCCCAATCCCTCCCAGCATCAGAGTCTTTTCCAATGAGTCAACTCTTCCCATGAGGTGGCCAAAGTACTGGAGTTTCAGCTAGAGCATCATTCCTTCCAAAGAAATCCCAGGGCTGATTTCCTTCAGAGTGGACTGGTTGGATCTCCTTGCAGTCAAAGGGACTCTCAAGAGTCTTCTAAAACACCACAGTTCAAAAGCATCAATTCTTCGGCGCTCAGCCTTCTTCATAGTCCAACTCTCACATCCATACATGACCACAGGAAAAACCATAGCCTTGACTAGACGGACCTTAGTCGGCAAAGTAATGTCTCTGCTTTTGAATATACTATCTAGGTTGGTCATAACTTTTCTTCCAAGGAGTAAGCGTCTTTTAATTTCATGGCTGCAGTGACCGTCTGCAGTGATTTTGGAGCCCTCCTTGTGAGTGAAGCAGGCACATAAATTATTTGCAATTTTCTGTACCAGGGGACTTATCTCTTCTCCCTCATTTATTTACTTATTTAGTCATTTATTTACATCTGAAAGGACTCACGGATATTTTGATTTTTTAAGGTGTAATTTTCTTCCCCATGAGGAAAGTAAGACAGGCTGCCAAACATTTCCACAAACAAAGCACCCTCAGCATTTTCTCAAGCACATCTCGAGAATGTGTTAAACCCTCTGCATAGCGAGGGACTTGGCATAGGTGAGGAAGAGTTGCTTGCTGTAATCTAAAACGGCTGACTCACTAAATGAAAATATCCTTGTGAAACTTTCCCTTGTATGTGCTTAATCTAAATCCCTCGTTTCAAGAAAATGAAATGTAAATGCATTCTTTGTTTCTAAGTATTATACAAATCACAGCAAAACAGAAACAAATCAATGTAAAAAAAATGAAGACCTCATTATCTTCCTTAGACTATAAAAACACATCCATAAAGCCAAAATGGTGTGTGATAAAATTCCTAGCAAGACAAATAGATGATAAGTAGAAAAAAAAAAAAGAAACCCACATCACCACCAACAGTGCCCAGGAATGATTTGGTTAGAGAGACAGGGAGGAGAAGCAAAGCAAGGAACTTCCTATCCCACAACCTTCCTGGGCCCCCAGAATCCTGAGGCCCTAGGAACTCATTTTCACTGCAAGTCTTTCCAAGTTCTAAGGTTTCCGAAAGAGTGTATGTGTGTGTATGTGTGTGT
>SJYV01030941.1:170878-222117 GCA_006410875.1 Neotragus pygmaeus
GCAGGCAGGGGGCGATAGAATTGTGGGAAGGGGCTACATGCAGAAATAGCACAGTCCTCTCTGGATTGGCCAGACCTCTCAAATTGGCCATCAGTGGTCTGACCAACATCATCTTGGTTGTTTTAGGTACAGTTAATCTTCAGTTCCAGGGTCATTTGTTCCTATTTCTTTGAGGTCCGTTCTCGGAATTGTGGCAGCTCATATCTTGGGTATAGTCCGGTCATCATGTAGTTAACTTTTCTATCTGGTGTTTTAGTGTCTATAACACAGCTCACAGGATATGGCTCAGAATATTATCTAGAACTCTTGAGAAAGAACTAAAGGTCCTTGACTGTGCTGAATCACTCCATCATTATTATTTAGTCTCCTTTGACTGTTTTTCTTTGTTTCATAATTTCTCATGTCTCTGATTAAACTTATTCTTTGACTAAAGTTTTCCACCGGCAGAGGACACGGTGGGGGGTGGGGGCAAGGACCACACAGTCCTGCTTTGTTTCACTAAGACCGCTCAGCCTTCCAGCGAAGCTCCCGGTTGTCAAGGTGACCCCAGCAGGTAACGCTGTCTTCGGACAATCACCACCGGCCATGGGCCTGGGCGCAGTCATCCGGCCTCTCCTGGCTTCCCACAGTCTCCAGGCCCTTCCGGAAGACCACTTTTTCTTTGTCTTTTACGTATTTATTTGGCTGTGCTGGGTCTTACTTGCAGCATGTGGGACCTTTTTTTAGTTGACACGTGAACTCTTAGTTGTGGCATGTAGGATTTAGTTCCCTGACCAGGGATCGAACCTGGGCCCCCTGTACTGGGAACTTGGAGTCTGAGCCAATGGACCACCAGGGAAGCTCCCAAGACCAGCTCTTTCTTCATGACTGCCCACTCCCATTTTCACTCCACTGCCTCTGGCACCTCAGGATTGCTCCTCAGAGTCAAAATATTAGGCTCTCAGTCATGTCCAACTCCTTGTGATCCTAAGGACTGTAGCCCGCCAGGCCCCTCTGTTCATGAGGTTTCCTAGGCAAGAATACTGGAGTGGGTTGCCATTCCCTTCTCCAGGAGATCATCCCGACCCAGGGATCCAACCTGGGTCTCCCGCACTGCAGGCAGATTCTTTACTGCCTAGACCACCAGGGCCTCCTACAGCTGCTCTGCATACTATGCGCTGGCAGCCAGCCCTCCCAGTCTCTCCTCCTTACTACTCTCGGAAGGTAATGTTATGTGCAGACAAAATTCTGGCATGGACACATATCTGTGTGACTCTGGGCAAGTTGCTTCACCTCTCAGTTTCTCAAGCAAAACATGAAGGGATTGGGCCAAGTCAGTCCCAAACTCTTTCTGAAATGTCATGATCCTGTTAAGTCCTTAAAAGCCAGGTAACTGGATAAAACAGTGATATAGCCATTAAATATTATCTTATTTTTCCCTTAGTTCCCTCTCTGACAAGGGTATTTTTAATGATTATCTGATATTATCAGATATAATAAATTGTGCTTTAAAAAAATATGCTTCTCAATTTTGCCATCAAAAAATTTATTTTTTTCAAAGTGGGATCTTCATTTTGATGGTCTCTAACTTTTTAAAGTAACTAACGTACTGAGTTGGAGGTTTTGTAAAGGAGGGAAATAGGATCAGGGAGGGTGGGGTGTACAGGAAGCTTGAATCTGTATCCATAATATCATATTTCTTTAAGAAAAACAGGAGGCACAGATAGCAAAATCTTAGAATGTAATGAAGTCTGAGATACAAACATTGTTCATTATATGATTGTGAATAGTTCTCACTTTCCTCTAATCGTTTTCTTCTTAAGTATAAAAACTAAACTTCTCATATCCCTTTTTTGTTGTTGGCCTTTCGATTATTGGTATTTGAAAATCGATAGCCAGTCAATTAAAATAGGAATAAGAAGAGGTCTGGGTTCTCCTTTTCCTTTGCAGCTCATATTAGGGCCCAACTCCTCTAGGAAGCCTTTCAGTTTGCCTCAATCTCCTGTTAATTTTCAGCCAATTGCCTGGTGACTGCTGGAAGGTGCCACTTCTGGGCTCTTAATTCACTTGTGCAACACCCACATTTTCATCCGTGGCACACTGATAACCTTTCTTATCACAATGGGCGAGGTCACTGTGCTAATAAGTGAAGTGAAGTGAAGTTGCTCAGTCGTGTCCGACTCTTTGCAACCCCATGGACTATCGCCTACCACGATCCTCTGTCCATGGGATTTTCCAGGCAAAAGTACTGGAGTGGGTTGCCGTTTCCTTCTCCAGAGGATCTTCCCAACCCAGGGATCAAACCTGGGTCTCCTGCATTGTAGGCAGATGCTTTACCTTCTGAGCCACCAGGGAAGTCCAAAGTACTGGAGTGGGTACCATTTTCTTTTACAAGGGATCTTCCTGACCCAGCGATCGAACCCAGGTCTCCTGCATTGCCAGCAGATGCTTTACCATCTGAGCCACGTGGGAAGCCCTTTGACTGTGAACAACCCCACAAGTCATTTTTTGCCCACCTTGCGTGTCTACAGTGGATTGGCTGTGGCTGTAATCTGTGTCTCTTAACCCTGGGACTGCTAACAGAGCAGTCTTAACCTGTCACATTGCCTGTTTCCTGGTTATTGTTTGGTTGCTTGGTTGTGTCCAACTGTTTTTACGACCCTGTGGACTGTAGCCCACCAGTGTCCTCTGTCCGTGGGATTTCTTAGGCAAGGATACTGAAGTGGGTTGCCATTTCCTTTTACAGGGGGATCTTCCTGACCCAGGGATCAAACCCGTGTCTCCTGACTTGGCAGGCGGATTCTCTACCACTGAGCCACCAGGGAAGCCCCTGTTTCCAGGTAAAGGAGGAATAACCTGGTAGCCATCACCTAAGTCTGAAAACTCCCACCCACCTGACTTCTAACCATATTTTATTGGCCAAAGCAAGTCATATGGGGACTCCTGAGTTTAAAGGGTAGGGGTATCTAATTTTCCTGGTGGGAGGGACACCATGGCAAGGGATCCAGACTGTTGGGTGTACAGGTCAGTAACACAATCAACCACCCCTCAGCAAACATTTCTTCTAATGAATCTGAACGTTCATCTCTCAGTTGACAACCTTCCTGTGATCTCACCTGCTGATGTTGCCAATTTTAGCAGTGTTGCCCTCTTAAGGAACTCTTTGTACAAGCATTTAAATATTTCATTGCATTTTAGCCCTTATTAATTTATAACCATGGATGGAAAATGGAAAATTAAAGTGCTGACATGAGTCATAAAGAACACAGGTCTCATAACTTCAAACACTGGAGAGGAATCCTTGGGTATGCCAGAGCTGTGAATCTTTCAATCAGAGGGTCCCTGGTCAATGTGGGCTAGTTGGCTCTTCTCATCTGTGAAGGAAACTAATTAAGAAACTTGTAAAGAGCTGGGACAATATCATCAAAGCTCATGTTGTAATTAGAAAGATTCTTAACTCTCCGGTAAGAGAAACGACTGCATCAGCTTTTGAACATGTGTATATTTTCAGGAGCAATTGCTTGTGCTGGCTGGCGGTTTTATTTAGTGCTTTACACATGTGCTCTGTTCCTCTGGTTGTGAATCCCTGAGGACAGGATCTAAGGGAGAGCTGAATGTACTCAAGTTCTGCAGTGAGGACACGTGGCTTAAAGCTTTGGACCCTCAGTTTTCTCATCTGAAAAAATGGGGCTTTTAATACTTAACTCGTAGTTTGTTGTGAACTTCCCTAATACATGTAAAACACTAGCAGCTGCTACATAATGTTAATTTTGTCTAAATCTACCATTTACCATGCTTACCGTGTGCCAGGCATGGATCATGCTTTATTCTGTAATAACCTCTCAACAACCATAAAGGTAAGATTATCATTCACATTTTATAAAAATCAGAAAGATTAAGTGATTCTTCCAAAGACACAATTGTTGGCAAATTATGTCTTGAACTCATGTCCTTTTATTACAGAATTCTATAAACTGAATAAAGGGAGATTAACTAACTGATCTTCCTACTTCAGGACGTGAGGCATTGCCAGATCCTGCTTCTCTAGATAATGAAAGAAGATAAATTACCTGATAACAATGCAGGGTTAGATGTCTCATTGCTCTCAATTAATTCGGTTCCCGTCTGCTGCTCTTTTGCGTGTGTAGAAAAATATACATAAGATTTAGCTTTTTAACCCTTTTTCTGGTACAATTCAGGGGGATTAAATATATTCACAGTGTTGTGTTAACTGTTATGACTGTTTGCAGAATTTTTTGTCATCCCCAAAAGACCTGTGAAACACAAGCTCTCCACCTCTTTCTAACCTCTGGTAAGCTCTATTCTGCTCTCCTCCATCTCTAAGAATGTGCCTACTCTTGATACCTCATTGAAGTGGAATCACACCATATTTGTCCCTTTAAGACTAGTTTATTTCACTTAGCCTAACATTTTTCCAGGTACCTCCTTGCTGTAGCAGGTATCAGAATATCATTCCTTAAAAAAAAAAAAAAAAAAAAAGTCTATTATGGGAAAAATCACTTAACAAAATCTACTATCTTAACCTTTTTTTTCTCTTTAATTTCTATTTATTTATTTGGTTGCGTCCGGTCTTAGTTGCGTCATGCAGACTCTGGGGCCAGTGGGCTTAGTTGCTCTCCCGCATATGGGTTCTTAGTTCCCCAACCAGGGATTTAACCCGTGTCCCCTGCATTGGAAGGCGGATTCTTAACCTCTGGACCACGGGGAAGTCCCTGTCTTCACCATTTTTAAAAATTTTATTTATTTTTGGCTGCCCTAGGTCTTTGTTGATGCGCATGGGCTTACTCTAGCTGTGACGAGCAGGGGTGACTCTGATCTGCGGTGTGCGGGCTTCTCCTGACAGTGGCTTCGCTCGTGGAGCTCGGGCCCTGGGCTCATGGGCTTCAGTAGCTGTGGTTCACAGGCTTAACTGCCCCACAGCATGTGGGATCTTCTCGGACCAGGGATTGAACCTGTGTTCCCCTCATTGGCAAGCGGATTCTTAATCTCTGGACCACCAGGCAAGTTCTGTCTTAACCATTTTTAAGAGTATAGTTTAGCAATGTTGAGTATATTCACATTATTATGAAACAGAACTTTTTCATCTTGCAAACCATGAACTTGTACCCATGAAAAACATCCCCTGCTTATCCTCCTCCCCTCAACCACTGTTCTATATTCTGTTTCTGTGAATTTGACAATGTTGGATTCCTCGAGTCGGTGGAAGCAGGCAGAATTTGTCTTTTTGTGATTGGCCTGTTCTGCTCAGTGTAAGGTTTTCAGGGTCCACCTATACTATAGCATGGGACACGATTTCCTGACTTTTTAAGGCTGAATAATATTCCATTATGTATCTGTATGTATCTCACATTGTGTTTATCCATTCATCTGGACACTTGGTTGCTTCCCCATTTTTTGTGAATAATGCTGCTGTGAAAACAGAGTACCACCTGCTGTTTCGGTAAGCAGGAAAGTATGTCTCCCAGACTCCTTGTCAGCTGTTTCTGGGAGTTCAGCCAATGGAAAGCTCTGGCAGAATCCTGGAGGAGGGGAGGAGGGGAGATGCCAAGGCAGTCCTCCTCTCTCTCTGCTTCAGGAGGTGTTTCCAGCAGCAGCTCTGTCTACAGAGATCTGCGCCCCCATGCAGCTCCGCCCTTCCCACCACAGTCGCCGCTCTAGCCGGGTGGAGATGGGAGTGCCCTTCCTATTTTTGCCAATATCTGGGTTGCCTCAGTGTCCCCTGTCTGCCTTCTCATCCATGTGCAACTGTGGTGTAAGACTTAAGTCGTCTTTCACCCGTGGGACATAACACAATGCCACTCAGAGAGCAGGAAGGCAGAACTCTGTGACTGAAGGCTCCATCCAGCCAGGACCACGCGGGGACAGGGGAACAGCAGGTTGGACTGTCGCTTCTGTATGGCAAACGAGGCGAGGTTCGCAAGGTTTCGAGGGCTTCCTGGGGACTGGGTATTTTGAATAACTGCCGACCCAAGGAAGAAAGCGCCACCCTGGGTGTTGGGTATCTGGGGCCTCTGATACCCATGTGAGAGCCTGATAAGGCAAGCAGTTTCTGTGCGGGCTTAACAAACTGCCTGCAAATTTGAACTGAGCGTTTGCAGCCATGTCTTCAAAAGTGGGTCGCGATGGCATTGGTGAAGTATGTTATTATAGGAACCAATTCCCTGCAGTACATTCCCTTTGTGTAAAATGTCTAGATTGGCTTCTGTTTTCCGGGCTGAACTCTGATGGGCACAGCTGCATTTGGTGGCATTCCAAATCTTTAAACGCTGGTAAACTTAAGACTGTGCCATGCTAACACCACTTTTCATCCGAACGTTGTCGTGTTGTTGCCACAGTATCTACCACTGATGACTCCCTCTGCCCCTCTTGTCTCTTTCTTTACTCCATGAGGTTCTTGGAGGCAGAGGTTGGGTCTTAGGCTGTCTTTCTCACAAACCCCAGTCCGGAACCTGAGCAAACTCCAAATGTGTGCTTTAATAAATATATGATTCATTACATGGATCTCAGAGCTTATCAATCATGCTTTTTGACTTCCGCCTTGGCTACAGTTCAGGGCTGGAGCCAGTTCCACGCTCTGACCTTCACAGTCCTGACCCCTGACTGGGACAAGATCCAGATTCTTTAATGAATCATCTGGCATCCGACTTATTTGCTTCCACACACTCCTATAAAATTGGCATTGATCCCAGCCTCCATGAAGCAATTCTTTGTTATTTGACAGAACGAGAGACAGCTCTCACTTTTTTTTTTAACTGTTGTTTAGTTTTGTTTTTAATTTCTGAGAGAAATATGGGACGTGTCCCTAGGGCCCGCTTCATGGGCCCACGACCTGGGCAGTACTACAGGGACCCCCACTTCCAAGGGCCCATGCTTGGGTTAATGTTCCCCTGTTGTCATCTTCAAATTCCTAACAACCTTTAAGCCAGAGACCTCACAGTTTCAGTCTGCACCCGACCCACAAGTCAGGTAGTAGGTTCTGCTCATCTCATTTGTGTGTCCCTTAGGCTCATGGCATCAATTTTTCAAGTCACATGCGTTTAATATTTACGAAAACCTCAGTGGCTCAGAAGTTCCCTCAGGAAAAATAATCCGAGGGGCATGGCATGAGAAGCTTTTCCTCTTCTATTACATCCCCTAGCTACAGACACCCACAGAACTTCCTTAGCCCCATCGCTCTCTCATCTGCCCCTTTTCCTTCCAAAGGTTAAGTCCCAGCTTTTGCACTACTTTCTGTTCCTAAGCTTGGGGCCCACCAGCCCCTACATTCTTGAGTATCCTGCGCCCATCCTGCCCAGGTTGTCCTCTGTCTCTCTCTCCTTGGCCAACCCCAGCTTATCCTATGATTTGGAATTTAGCTGTCATCACCTCTGGGAGGTCCTCTCTGACCTTTCCAAAGCTGAGATCTGAGGTTCTCATAGCACCCTGTGCTAAAGATGTCTAAGCATTTATCTATTATGTTTTCTATTTATTTCACTGTCTCCCTCATTAAATGATGAGCTCCTTATAGACATTCCACAGCACCCTCTGACATAGACATGTGGCCCCCCTTTCCACTGCGTCTAGGGAAGGCGTTGAGCCCCCTTTTACATTTCCAGGAGTTAGGTAGTAGCTCTTGGAATTTCTCGGCTTTTTAATTTTTACATTTTATTTATTTGTTTTTGTCTCCGCTGGGTCTTCATTGCTGTATGCGTTGCGGTGAGCAGCAGCTACTCTCCCGTTGCAGTGTGAGAGCTTCTTATCGCAGTGGCTTCTCTTGTTGCAAAGCAAGGGCTCTAGGGCGCTCGGGCTTCAGTAGCTGCCGCACGTGGGCTCAGTAGTTGTAACTCCCAGGCTCTAGACAGAGCACAGGCTCAGTAGTTGGGGTCCATGGACTTCGTTGCTATAAGATGTGGGGTCTTCCCACACCAGGGATCAGACCCGTGTCTCCTGTATTGGCAGGTGGATTCTTTACCACTGAGTCACCAGGGAAGCCCTGAATTTCTCGGCTTTGAGAGGGCTCTTGAGGTCGCTCCTGGGGCAGCTGCTTGCTGAGGTCATGGAGGTAGTTCAAGTGAGACCTTCCCTCCCCCAGAGGACTGTCTGGCTCTATACAACTCCCAGATCAAGTGTCTCTTGCAAACTATTACAGAGAATGGATAAACAAGGTCCTAATGCATAGCACAGGGAATTATATTCAGTATCCTGTGATGAATCATAATGGAAAAGAAGAAGAAGAAGAGGGAATCCCTGGAGATCCAAGGATTCGGACTCAGCGAGTCCACTGCCATGGGTCTGGGTTCAATCTTTGGTTGGAAAACTAAGATCCCATAAGCTACACAACACAGCCAAAATAGTAATAACAGTATGAAAAATATATAGATGTATGTAGAACTGACACCCTTTGTTGTACAGCAAAAATTAACACAACATTGTAAATCAACTAAACTTCAACAAAATTAATTTTTTTAAAAAATGTCTCTTTCTTTACCTTTTCTGGTCTGCATTCTAGTCACCCTTTACAAGGCCCAACTGAAATGCTAATTCCCCACAGTTTTAACATAATTAATCCCTCTGCTTTCCCAATGCATTTTGTTTGTGCCTGTAAGGAAACTTGGCACTCATTCTGAATAGCATCACAGTGACTTGTGCACCAGGCTACACAATAAACTTTGGGAGCAGGAGCAGAATGTTCTAACATTTGTAACCTTTATGTCTTATGCACAGTCACCACTCAGAGTAACACTGGGTAATTTGGATCTCAAACAGATAGACTGAGACATAATTTGTTCTAGAAAAGAAGAAATTTGACAAAAGAAAGAGAGGGCATTATCTGACAGAAAGAAAAAATTCCCCCTACTCACTGGAAAATACCTGAACTTGGAAGAAGGGGGCAGGGGAGGATCTAGGGAGAGAAAAACTGGAGAAGACAGGGGAAAGGCCCTGTGATGCAGAGGCTGCAAGTTCTGATGTCCAAGAGGTAAGAAGGGCTTAAAATCTGGAAATGAAGGCAGGCTGCACAGTGGTAAGGAGTCTGCCTGTCAGTGCAAGAGATGCAGGAGACTCCGGTTCGATCCCTGGGTGGGGAGATTCCCTGGAGGAAGAAAAGGCAACACACTCCAATATGCTGGCCTGGAGAAGTCCATGGACAGAGGAGCCTGGCAGGCTACTGTTCTTGGGACCGCAGAGTTGGACACGAGTGAGCAAACACGGTGAAGGCACCACGGGGTCCGTGAAGGATGGAGAGGCGGGATGACCGTGAATTGCAGGGCAAGCTGACCAAGGCCGTGGCGGCTGGTGCCCTTCACCCTCGCGGAAAAGAAGCAAGCTGAGGCTCCTGGTAAAACGGAGCAGGGTCCTGTGGCTCCCAGCCCCCTCCCCCATGTTCTCAGACTGCCATTTGTCCGTGGCAAAACTTTAGTCAAAAAATAAGTTTAATCAGAGAAGTGAGGAAATGCAGAAGCCAAGGAACACCGTCAAACTAGACAAAACAATAATAGTTTAGTTGCGAAGCAAAGTCAAGGACATTTTGGTTCCTCCTCGAGGGCTATAGATAATCTTCTGAGCCGTATCCGGTGAGCTGTCTTATAGATACTGAAACCCCCACCAGGTGGACGAAGTTTTAACTACATGATGACCAGGCTGCAGCCGTGACATCAGCTGTCACAATTCCGAAAACTGGCCGCAAAGAAATGGGAACAAACAGACCCTGGGACGGAAGACTAACTGTACTTAAAACAACTAGATAACGCTGATCAGCCCTCTGCATAACCGATCCCCACTCTCATCCACTGTGCCATCCCCACTGCTAGCATCCGAAATAAAGCAAGCTTTCCTTTCCACTCGGCTTGCCTCTTTATTGGCTTCTGAGCAGAGCACTTTTGGTTACACTAGGGATGAAATCAAGGTGACTTGTCTAAACAGCACTGTATGACTGCAATCAGTGTTCCAGCTACATATGCTGCTGCTAAGTCGCTTCAGTTGTGTCTGACTCTATGTGACCTCATAGATGGCAACCCACCAGGCTCCCCCATCCCTGGGATTCTCCAGGCAAGAATACTGGAGTGGGTTGCCATTTCCTTCTCCAATGCATGAAAGTGAAAAGTGAAAGTGAAGTCACTCCATCGTGTCCGACTCTTACCAGTCCCATGGACTGCAGCCTACCAGGCTCCTCCATCCATGGATTTTCCAGGCAAGAGTACTGGAGTGGGGTGCCATTGCCTTCTCCGAGCCACATGTGCTACTGTTTGAAAAACAAGTGACCGAGCTGTGACTAATTATTGGGGAAACCACTGTTCCTCTTTTTGTGGCCAGTCCACATATTCTCTTGCATCCAAATAAATACAATTCCAAAGGCACTGACATAAGGCGTTTGTTTGTGTGTTTGTTTTAATTTTATTTGCATTTATTTTTCGCTACATTTCATAAGCCTTTGATTCTTCGGTTTCTTCTGGGATACCTTTTCCTTCTGTGCAGCCTCTTTTTTCTGGTTTAGGAACAAAGTGATCTTTCTCAGTAAGGATCGCCTCAGTGTGCCAGGGAGAGCTCATGGATGGGTTGATCTGACCATGAGCTCTGTAGGTCTTGTGCCACATCTTCGGGGCTTTGTTCACCTCGATGTGCTCAATGATCCAGAAGTTCAACATTACCCTCTGTATTTTTGAGCAAGGGCAGGAAAAATCTCAGCACTCTTTTTGGGCCACCAGCCTGGGTCCAGCACCACTCTTTGGCCCGTGCACGCCTACCGGCTCCACCATAACAACCGAGTGGACACACTGCTTCCTTAAAGTGACACCCTTCAGATTCTTGGTGGCTTTTCGGATATGCATACTCTTAATGGCCCGGTGGAGGTGGGGGGGCACGTTCACAAGTGTTCTTAAAGTCAATGCGAAGATTTGCATGACTTTGTGGGGTTTCTGGATCAATTTTGAGAGGTCACTTCAGGCTGCTTACCGGAAAAGCTTAAGTGTTCTGCCATTGTTTTTAATTTTTGATGGTGCAGCTCGGCTTGCAGGATTTTAGGCCCCCTATGAGAGATGGAAAATTTGAACTTAATGGTGAAAGTGCAGAGTCCTAACCATGGGACCAAGGAATTCCTTGACATTAAATTTTATTTAATAAACTTCACTTGCAGATGTATTGTTTCTCTCTTCCTGGCTCCTTTCTCCAGCTAAGAGTCCCCTACTCTGTCTCTCTTCTTATCAAAAGCAATTCGGCTAGTGTCTGTAAATTTCGATATTTGAAGATTAAGCTCTCAGAAGTACAAAATTCCTTTGAATCAATGAGTCACTTGCTTAATGAACGTGAAATTCTGGTGGGGAGGGCAGAGCAGGAGATAACTGTGGGAATGTGCTGGGAGTCTGAATTTGGAATGCAGCACTCTCCATTCTTATACTTTATTTCTGTTTCTTCTCAAAGCACTAACGCTTGTCCTAGCACTGGTTAAAAGTGGTTTTGAGCATCATTAAATATTAATGAAAGATTGTGGGGAGAAAATTATCTCTAATGTGAAAGAAAACAGGAATTTGAGGTGAAAAACAAAGCACAAACTGAAGTTTCTTGTTTGGTACCCCTGATTAACTCCCACAATTACATTCTTGTTGTTGTTCAGTAGCTATGTCATGTCTGACTCTTGGTGACCCCATGGACACTTGCTCCCCTGTCCTTCACATGCCAAGCTCCTCTGTCCTTCACAATCTCCCAGAGTTTGCTCAAACTCATGTCTGTGGAGTTGATGATGCCATCCAAACAACTCATCCTCTGTTGCCCCCTTCTCCTCCTGCCCTCAATCTTTCCCAGCCTCAGGATCTTTTCCAATGAGTCGACTGGTCGCATCAGCTGGCCAAAGTATTGGAGCTTCAGCATCTGTCCTTCCAATGACTATTCAGGGTTGATTTCCTTTATGATTGACTGGTTTAATCTCCTTGCTGTCCAAGGGACTCTCAAGAGTCTTGTCCAGCACCACAATTTGAAAGCGTTAATTACTGCCATATCAGTAAACAGGGATGTCACAATCATCAGTAATTGCAGCCCTCCAAAGTGAGCTGGTGAGCCCTGAGGGAACTCAGGATGAATACCTGCCATCTAGGAGCCTCAGACTACAGCTACTCCCTACAGTGAGCCCAAAGGAACTCAGGATCTGAAAAAATACAAGAAATTGGCCCCAGATAGCTGAGATACATATCAAAAGAATAGTTTCAGTGAGCTCAGACTCTCCCATCTTCCCATACATACAGAAACGTACCTTAACTTGGGATATCTAATTTTAATTTACAAAAAATTTTTGACATTCAGACTACCTGCCCTTTGTTGCAAAATTACTATGTAACCTGGCTCATCCCCTTTGCCTCCTAGCAGCAAGTTGTTCAAGGTTACTTGAGATGGTGTTTCCCAGGCTTGAAGTCCTAAAAATTCCCATCGATGAAATATAACTCTCAACTTTTAGGTTGTATTTTTTAAGTCAACATAACTGAAAATAAATAAATAATCCTTCCCTGAAAGCCACAGGGGAGTTTAGGCCTTTTGAACATGAGCTGCCTACATTCTTTCCTTGCTGCCTGCAATAAATCCTGTTAAAGTACTCTCACCACAACCCACTATCAGTATATTGGCTTTACTGTGCAGCAAGTGAGCTGACCCAAAATTCGGTCCAGTAACATAACTGCTGACATTCATTGGATCATCAAAAAAGCAGGAGAGGGACTTCCCTGGTGGTCCAGTGGCTAAGACTCTTTGCTCCCAATGCAGGGGGCCTGGGTTCGATCCCTGGTAAGGGAACTAGATCCCGCATGACACAGCTAAGATCCCACATGCCAAAACTAAGACCCAGCTGAGCCAAAAAAAAGAAAGCTTTAAAAGAAAAAGAAAAAGCAAGGGAATTCTCCAAAAAACATCTACTTCTGTTTCATTGATTATGCTAAAGCCTTTGTATGGATCACAACAAACTGTNGACTAAAACCTTTTTCTACAAACAAGAAATGGGAGCCGTGGAGGGGTTTTTGTATCCAGAGGGCCTTGCAGAGTCCTCCTCGGCTTTGGTGTTCATTATTATTTCTTACTGGGGATCGTGGTTGACATCTCTGGGGATGACTCTAGAGTTCCTTGAGATCTAGGTTTACGCTACACAATAAGAATGTGACAACTTTACAGCCTTGTAAAACTATGCTTGCTCTTAAGCAGCTTTATCTCATATTCCTCTTCCTTTCTATACAATCTGTCTTCAAGAAATATAGATCCAACTAGTCTTTCTCTTTTTCCAAATCCAAAATGAAATGGCATCCTTTCTAAGGAGGAGGAGGTTGACACATGCTGTATAATAATCTTAACTCGTCTGAGATGCTTGCTTACACAGTGATCAGCAGCTAACGTAGGACAAGGAAGGATTCTTCTGAGGTAAGAGACAGATGGGTTGGACACCTGGTATTTGTCAAGTGGAGTAAAATTCAAGTTTTTTCTAACCCAGACACTCCACAAACAACTGTTAGTCACTCAGTCTGACTCTTTGCAACCCCGTGGACCCCATAGCTTGCCAGGCTCTTTCATCCTTGTGATTTTCCAGATAAGAATACTGGAGTGGGTTGCCATTTCCTTCTCCAAGAACAAAGCTAGCAAAACATTGTGAATGCATCTTGGGGATGGTCCAAGGAGTGGTCAGATGTGAAAAAAGAAACAAGATAATTGACCAAAGGTAAACAATGACCCCCGGCTACCCAGGTGGTTCAGTGGTAAAGAATCCACCTGCCAATGCAGGAAACAGAAGAGATGAAGGTTCGATCCCTGGCTGGGGAAGATCCTCAGGAGAAGGAAATGGCAACCCACTCTACTATTCTTGCCTGGGAAATCCCAGGACAGAGGAGCCAGGCAGGGTACAGTCCCTGGGGTTACCAAAGAGTTGGACATGATTTAGTGACTAAACAGCAACAAAGCAAAGACCTGGAAGGACTGTCCTATGTAAGTGATTTAAATCACCTCTTCACTGGGCCCCTCCTCACTCAGGATGCCTGCATTCCTCTCCTGTGTATCTCTGCCTAGTTTCTGACGTAGTGTGGTCCTCGTCATTCAGGATGGCCACACTCCTCTTTGAGTATATATTTTTCTCTGGCTTTGGACTTACTGCGCTCCTCCTCCTTAGAAAGGATGCCATACCCTTTCTCTCTGGTGTGTATCTCTGCTCTGCTTCTGACTTAATAAATAAACTGCTTTTCTACTATGTGTTCTCCCATACATTGTGCTGGGTCTGTAATAATAAATTTTGTACCTGTTTTTATAGTTTTTGCCTCCTTGAAACTTTCTTGCTTTCAAATGTGGGAAGGAGCTAGGGCCACTTTGCTTCTAGCCTCTAGCCCCTGGTGGCCTGGTGGCTAGGTTTTCTGGTTTTCATTCAGGCTTCCCAGATTTAGTTCCTGGAGAGGAAACTAAGATTTCTCTTCAGGATCACACTCTCTTCAAGATCACTTCCAGACCAAACATTAGATGGGAGGAAATAACCGCAAACTGGAATCCTAGGAGCATCTTTTAACTCTCTGTGTTGGGTCTCACAGGTGCTACCCAAAAAAACTGGGTTCACCTCTTGGTGGGTATGGAGCCAAAAGACAGAACCAAAACAAGGATTGTGAGAAGAAAGGATTTATTATTTGCAGCAAGTAAGGAGAACACTGGGGGATATTCCCCAAAACAGTGTCTCTCTAAATAACAAAAGGGGGGATGTTTTAAGCTAAGGTTACATGAGTATTCATGAAGGGGCATGGGTGATCACAGAGTCCAAACTTGAGTTGATTGAAATCATGAGGGTCAGCAAAGGTCGACAACATCATCCCTTAGAGCAGTGGTCCCCAACATTTTTGGCACCAAGGACCAGTTTCCTGGAAGACAACTGCTCACCTCCTGCTGTACGGTCCTGTTCCTAACGAGGGGTGAGGGGTGCTGGGGACTCCTGCCTTAGAGGATGATTGCACACTGGGAGGGGTTTAAATTCTGCAAAACAGTTCAACAAAGTGCCAGAAAGGGTAATGGTTACCACTGAAACACACCAGGGAGTCATCACACCTGATTTGGTATCTTTGCTATTGTTACTTCTCTTGCCCCTTAACGGTTTTTTCTTGTGTCTTTCTTGCTTGCTGAGGCCTGTTCAAGGACAAGCACTGGGGTCAGTCTTAGATCACAAAATGGCTTAGGCCAAAAAAGGCTTCCCTTATTAAAAGAAAGCCATGCCTGTTTCTCTTTTTTTTCCCCCAGGACTCCTTGCCTTATCTTCTTACACAGAGACCTTGTGGCAGTACTTGGCTTAGTGNCACAAAATGGCTTAGGCCAAAAAAGGCTTCCCTTATTAAAAGAAAGCCATGCCTGTTTCTCTTTTTTTTTCCCCAGGACTCCTTGCCTTATCTTCTTACACAGAGACCTCGTGGCAGTACCTGGCTTAGTGACTCTTTAGAGCTGCAGTCACGATTTAAAAACGCCACCTGAAGCACAGCAAGTATCGTACACATTCTATTTTCTGGGAAAAGATTACTACCACAGTGATTGAGCTGGGAAGCAGAGACAGACTGCTCTGGGCGGCTTCAGCAGCGGTTCAAAGGACTGCAGTTGGCCGGAATAACCCTTACCGTTTCCCTCCCCCAGTCAACCTGCAAGATAACAACGGGAATGGCACCGAACCTACAGCATATCTGCATGATACAAGTGGAAGAAGAAAAAAAAAACAACCCACCAACAACTAGACTGTAAAAGAATCTCGAACCGGTGGTGGAGTTACACGAATGACCAAACGAAAGGCGGGAGGCCCGGAACTCCACCGGGTGTCGACTGCCAGGGGTGAGGGTTGATTGATTTCTGTCCCCCGGGGCGGGCGGCGCCGGCCGCCGGCTGGAGCCCGCGGTGACGTCACAGGGCCCCGGCGCCCGTCACGTGGTCCGCGGGCGCCCCGACCCGACCCCGCCTCTCTCCCCGCCCCGGCCCCGCCCCCTTTCCCCGCAGCCCTCNTGTCCCAAAGCCCTCCGCCGGGAGCCGGCTGGGCCTCCCGGAGCTGCGCTGTTTCCGACGAAAGCGCGCTTTGGTGGTCAGCGAACTCCGGGCACCCCGATCCTTGCCTGCGGAGCACGTGCCCGCCTTTTCTTTCTTCTCTGCGTCCGCTGGGCTTTGTGCTTTCGACGGGTCGGGAGAGCCGTCGAGGCGGTGAGCCGGCACCTCTTGCTACCCACCCCCCCTCCGCGTGCCCGCTCTCCCCGCCCGCAGGTGCCCGCGGATTTGCTGGCTCGTCTCCTGTGCGCCTTCGCATCCCGAGTGGGAATGGCTGGGGGTGGGGGTCCTCTACCCACACGCTTGTTGTAAAGCCCGTACCCTAGGAGGGGCTTGCCTTGTGATTCACTGCGTTTCAGTCGGCGCTGGACAGCCATTTTACACCCACGTATCTCCCCCCAAAACCCCCGATTTGCAGGTGATCCCCAGCTTCTTAGCCGACCCCGAAGGCCCATCTGGTCTGTTAGTTTGTTTCTAGGTTGGAGCTTTTTACTTGTCTGGGAAGCAGTGATTATCAGGCGCTAGTGAGGCAACCTGATGGAGTCGTGCCCTGTACCAGCTCCAGGTTGATTGTCCCTACCCTTCCCCACCCCCCCTCGCCAATACTGCACCAGCACCGGAGTCGGGTTCTGCTGCATCGTGGTTTCTGTTCGATCATGATGGAGAGTTAAGCCCGAGCCTCTGGGCGCTGAATGCCTCTGCACCAGGAAGAAACTCCTTAGACGTGGCAGTAAGATGGCATATAGAACTTTTAGTGGTGGTACATTCTGTTCTTAGTCATCAGTGTTTTGGTCGGTTCATAGTTCAGTGTTTGGATGTAACACGGACGTAAGTCGAATGTGAACTCGTCTGTGGTGCCATTGTAAGCAAAACACCCCTCTCCCCCAATATGGTGTTTTCTGTGCTATTTATAGTTTCGAGTTTCCTTTAATCAGTGCCTATCACAGGCCACACAATAGAAATATTTGCCCTTAAAAGATTTCAAACAAATCTTTAGTATATGTGGGTTCTTACGGTGCTGCTTGAATGCAGAGAGAACATCTGGGTATTGGCTCTACCCTGGTTTTACTGAAAGCAAAAAAAAAAAAAAAAAAAAAACACGAAAAAAGGAAATTTAAAGTTACAGCGAAAGAACAGTGGGTGGTCTTGAAATAGTGCTTTTATTGATAATCAAGACAGACAATTTTATCCACATACCTTGTGTCCTCCTTGAAGACGTTGAAATCTGCAGGGTGCAAGTACATCTATGAATGTAATATGTAAAATCTAGGGCACTGCATTAGGCAAATGGACTCCATCATGTACGGGAGAGAAATCTACTTGAGCCCGGTTGTTGGCGGTAATCCAGTAGGACACACTGGTGTGATAAAAGGAGAGNTGAAATCTGCAGGGTGCAAGTACATCTATGAATGTAATATGTAAAATCTAGGGCACTGCATTAGGCAAATGGACTCCATCATGTACGGGAGAGAAATCTACTTGAGCCCGGTTGTTGGCGGTAATCCAGTAGGACACACTGGTGTGATAAAAGGAGAGGACTCTGCAGGCTTTGTCCACAGCCTGAGCGTGCTCTTTGGGGAAAGGAGTTATTGGTATGCAGGTTTTAGCATTTGGAAAGGTGGCTTTTTGAAAAATAATTAGAAAGCTTTTAAGCAGACGTGAATAAGCAAGCTACTTTGGGGCTTCCCAGGTGGCGCTAGTGGTAAAGGACCCGCCTTCCAATGCAGGAGACGAGAGAAACAGGTTCGGTCCCTGGGTGGGAAAGATCCCCTGGCGGCAGAAAGGGCAAATCACTTCAGTAATTCTTGCCTGGGAAATGCCCTGGGCAGAGGAGCCTGGTCGGCTACTGTCCACCAGGGTCGCCGATTGTTGGAAACGACTGAAACGACTTAGCACACACACAATGTACGCTGCTGCTGCTGTTAAGTAGCTTCAGTCGTGTCCGACTCTGTGCGACCCCACATAGACCCCATACACCCCACAGACCGTATATGCTTTGGTCATCTTTATTTTAGCTTTTCTCAAAACAATTTAAGCTTTTTTTAAACTAGTGAGTTTCCCTCATCCTTTTACATATATAATTTGGTTTTCCAGAACATTGCTTTAACACGTCCATTTTTAAGATGAAGGAGCTAAAGAACAAGGCATCTCTTTCTCTTTCCACCGGTCATCTGGATGGAATGAGGTCACGATAAAAAAAGGTAGAGTTTTCAGGAGAAAAAAAGGGTAGGAGTATAGATAGATACTCAAAAAAGAGTCCACTAGAAAGGTAAAGGGAACCTTTTTTATGCATTTTCTAATTGTTTTCTGCCATGACCATCTACTAAGCTCCTGTGTGCCAGGAACTATTTGCACTCAGTCGCTTCAGTTGTGCCCAACTCTTTGCGAACCCATGGACCATGGCCTACCAGGCCCCTCTGTCCATGGAATTCTCCAGGCAGGATTATTGGAGTGGGTTGCCATTCCCTTCTCCAGGGGATCTCTCCGACCCCGGGATGGATCTCTCCGTCTCCCGTGTTGCCGGCGGGTTCTTTTACGACTGAGCCACTGGGGAAGCCCATTGTACTGTTTTGATAGCAATACTTTTTTTGGCTACACCCCGAGGCTTCCCTGAGAAGGGATCAAACTCCGCTCTCCACAGTGAAATCGAGGAGTCCTCATCACTGGGTCTCCAGGGAAGTCCCTAGATTCCTTGATGAAAAAAACCAGAGTGAACTATGGGAGGGCTGTGAGGTGAGTTTATTCAATGTCTTACTCTATATAAAAGAGCCCGGGAAAACAACCTCTCAGACAGCTCTGAAAACTGTTGTGAAGATGTGAGGGACGAGCCACGATATATGAATTTTTTGCTGTGAGAAAACCTGTAGTTGAAGTCCTAAGATGAGTGTTAATCACGGAACAGGCAAATCAGGTTAATGATTTTATGTATCATTTTCTAAGTATGGGAAGGTGCAAGAATCTGGGAAAGTTGAAATTTCTCAGGTATGGATCTGCATTATCTTGGGGATCTGTCTGTCTCTAGCCTGAATTCCCCTCAGTCCCAGAGTCCTGGGTGACTGCCGTGGCTAAGGGCTGGCTTGATCCTGGTAGAACTGGAGTGGCAGGCAACATTTTTATCTACAATGCTTTGCATAAGCTTAATTTTTACGTATTCCTGGTAGATTTTCTTTTTTATTCCCATTGTACAGAAGAAAAACCAAGGTGAAGAGCTTAAGTGATTTGCAGCTTGTGGTCTGAGTGATGTATTGGTCTGTGCTGTTTCCAGTTTTACCTTTTAAAGGTTGTGTGTTTTGTTTTTGCCTTGAAATGATAAAGGTTTCCTTCAGTCCAGTTTTTTAAAAAAAGCATATTGATCTCAGGTATTTGTATTAGCGATCACTTTTCATTTACTTTCTTTTATTTTTTTTCCCTTAAAAAATTGAGGCATACTTTACATATGGTGAAAATCACAGATACTAAGTGTACAGTTCATTGACAAGACCAATGTTTGCACCTTTGTAACCCACACCCTTAGAGAACATTCCCAGAAACTTCCCTCGTGCCTCTTCTCAGAATATCCCCTCCATAGACACCCCGCCCCATAGGTTTTGCCTATTCATATAAATGAAATTATACTGTAGGTTTTTTTTTTTTTTTGTATTGGGTTTCTTTAACTTAGCATAATGAATTTTACATTCATTCATGGTCTTGAGAGTGTGTCAATATTTGTGCCTTATTATTGCTGAATATTACTTTGCTGTAAGAATATACCACAATCTGTTTATCCATTTGCCAGATGATGGACATTTGGGTTTTTCCAGTTTGGGGCTATTATGGATAAATCTGCTCTGAACAGTCTTGAAAAAGAAAAGACTTTGTGGACATCTGGTTTTATTTCTCTTGAATAAATACCTTGCAGTGGGGTTCCTGGTCGTCGTGTGTTTTAACTTGATAAGAAACTGCCAGGTATTTTCCAAATTGCCATTTTTACACTGCACTCAACAGGGTATAAAGTTCACTGGGTGCGTAGTGCTGGCTGTTGGTGACTTGGGTTTGAATTCCCCTATGTGGCTGATGACCTGAAACAGTTTATCTTTGCTTCTTGGCCAACTATATATCCTCCTCTGTGTTGACTGCACATTTTTTAAAAAACTGAGTTTTACCTTTTTTTTTTTTTAAATCCTTCAGATTTGTGAGAACTCTATATTTTGGATAATAATAATAATGTAGTCTTTTGTTAAATATATTCTTTGTGAATATTTTCTCTCAGCATGGCNGTTGTGGTGCTGGCTCTGTAGCTGGGGCACACATGGGTTTAGTAGTCCCACGGTATGTGGGGATCTCAGTTCCCTGACCAGGAGTCGAACCTGTCACCCCTGAAGGCAGATTCTTAACCACTGGACCACCAGGGAAGTCCCTTGACCTTTACTTCTGATTCATTAGGTCTGAGGTTGGTCCTGTGGTTCTACATTAGGAACACATGTGGGATGATGCTGAAACTTCATTTTGCTGACAACACTTTTCTCTCTCTCTCTCTTTTTTTTTTTTTAACTGAAGTATAGTTGATTTACAGCGTTGTGTTCATTTCTGCTGTGCAGCAAAGTGACTCAGTGATACAGACCACACTTTTGATAGCAGTGGTTTGTGGACTCATATATTTCTGATGCTGATTTTCTTTTCTCGGAATCTTGCTTGTGTAGTCAAAACTTGACTGTTTTTATTCCTTCAAACAAACAGGTTTTAATAGCAGAAAGATCATAGCGCCTTTGTGAAAATGTTTAAGAGATTGGGGGTGGGCAGAGATAAATGGGAGATTGGGATTGACATATACAGACTATTATTTATAACGTAGATAATAAAGAGCTACTGTATAGCACAGGGAACTCCACTCAGTAATCTGTAATGACCTATATGGGAAAAAATTTTTTTAAGAGTGGAGATATATATATATATATATATATGTATAACTGATTCACTTTGCTGTATANAGGTTTTAATAGCAGAAAGATCATAGCGCCTTTGTGAAAATGTTTAAGAGATTGGGGGTGGGCAGAGATAAATGGGAGATTGGGATTGACATATACAGACTATTATTTATAACGTAGATAATAAAGAGCTACTGTATAGCACAGGGAACTCCACTCAGTAATCTGTAATGACCTATATGGGAAAAAAATTTTTTAAGAGTGGAGATATATATATATATATATATATATATGTATAACTGATTCACTTTGCTGTATAGCAGAAAGTAACATAGCATTGTCAATCGGCTATACTCCAGTAAAAATTTTTTTAAAGTTAGTAAAGTTTCAGTAGGTGCTTTCTTTGATTCTTGTTATTTACCTGAGAATATTTCTTTGCTTTATTTTTTTTCTCCTTCACAGCTCTTTAGAAACTAAAAGGAAGTTTCTTAGATAATCTGTTTGTTCTAAAGTAAGTATGTAAACAGGAATAGAATCTTAAAAGATATTTATTTATATTAGTGACAGTTAATAATTTACTGGATAATCTTTTCATTAGTTTGAGGAATAGCTTAGAATGGTGATCTTCAGAAGCTGTTTACTTTTGAAGTAATCTAATGCTTTTTTCTTTTAACTAAAAGTAACGATGTCAGATATTAATATCACCTTCAAGAATGTTTCATTACCTAGATTCATAGTAATGAATATTTATGGTATGCATTTTATGTACGGAAAGGAGAAAAGCATTATTTAACAATTCAGCATTATGATTGCAAAGCATTTCTTTGCCTATGAGTAGTTAGACTGTATCATTGGATTTTATTTTAATTTGACAATTAAAATTTTTTAAAAACTTAGCTATCAAGTTATACATTAGCAGCTTTTTATTCTAAATTTCAAAGTATGTGTACAAACTAGAAGTGTATTTTTTGGTCTTTAATGTCAAGTTTTGGATTTCTTTTTAGGTGATTTAAATGTATTGCTCTTTTGTAAGAAAAAAGTTTAAAGTACAAATAGCAACACTGTTCTTGAATGGAATGCAAAATTTGTATTCCAGTGGTTATCTGTTATTGCCTCTTCCCTTTCACTAGTAAAGACATTCTGTTTTATGAGTTTCAGTTTTGTCTTTGGTAAATAGCTGGGGGGATAAAGTATTATTTTATGTATTGAAGCTAAGCAGGAAGTAGTAATCACTTTAAATAGTCTTTCAAAGCATGTTTCTTTTTTTTTCTTTTTAATGATAATCCAAGTTGTTGGAATAGGATGGTTGCAAATAGGGACTAACAGATCTAATATATGGAGCTTCTCAGAACACAAAGAGCACCAGGGTTGCTGCCCTAAGAAAATTAAATTAGCCATTTTTGCACTTTATATTTTCTCCTCTTTTCCAGATGCTGGCCTTCTAAACCTTCTGGTGCTTGATCCTTCTTTATGCACATTATAAACTAGGCTCTAGCTTGGCCTATCTCTTTATATTCAGAGATCCAGAAAGTTCTTTAGGGCACAGGGGGAACACAGTTGTTCTTCCTGTCCACACCTGCCTCCCAGTCTCCCCGTGGCTCTTTGGACAGCCTTCTTTCTGGCTCCTGCCTGAGGACTATCCTTTGCCTTCTGTCCGCTATCCAGACATCTTCCTTATCATTCCGAGAGAATATAGTGGTGACTCAGCCCGAGCATGAAGATCGGAACCCAACCAAGTCCATTCAGGGAAATGGGAGTTGCGAGTCTGTCTCCCTCTGCTTGCCAGCCTCAGCTCACATGAGAGCTCTCTGGAACACTCCCTTGAAAAGAATTCCGAGCCTGCTGCCAGTGGATTGGTTAACAGAGGCGCCAGGCCTTGTGAACCAGGTGTGGTGGCTTCTTGGGTGGATCCTGGACCCATGACTGAGTCTCAGCTGAAAAGGTCACAACTCCCTGCAGGTTTCCCTAGAATCCTGAGAGTCCTCGTCTGTGGAGTGGTCGTAGCATTGATCACACCACTTAGGGCAGGCAGAACTGCTTCAGTAACAGGTAGAAGGTGTAGTGGCGGTGGTTTCTTGATTTAACCCATCACCCATGCAGACGGCATATATGGAAAGGATGGCGCTAGGCTGCAGAGTGAATCAGAAGGCCTGCACTGAATTTGGGAGGTGGGGGGAGGGAGAATCTGTGTAATGCACTTTTAAAATTNTACTTCCTGCTTAGCTATCAAGTTATACATTAGCAGCTTTTCTAAATTTCAAAGTATGTGTACAAACTAGAAGTGTATTTTTTGGTCTTTAATGTCAAGTTTTGGATTTCTTTTTAGGTGATTTAAATGTATTGCTCTTTTGTAAGAAAAAAGTTTAAAGTACAAATAGCAACACTGTTCTTGAATGGAATGCAAAATTTGTATTCCAGTGGTTATCTGTTATTGCCTCTTCCCTTTCACTAGTAAAGACATTCTGTTTTATGAGTTTCAGTTTTGTCTTTGGTAAATAGCTGGGGGGATAAAGTATTATTTTATGTATTGAAGCTAAGCAGGAAGTAGTAATCACTTTAAATAGTCTTTCAAAGCATGTTTCTTTTTTTTTCTTTTTAATGATAATCCAAGTTGTTGGAATAGGATGGTTGCAAATAGGGACTAACAGATCTAATATATGGAGCTTCTCAGAACACAAAGAGCACCAGGGTTGCTGCCCTAAGAAAATTAAATTAGCCATTTTTGCACTTTATATTTTCTCCTCTTTTCCAGATGCTGGCCTTCTAAACCTTCTGGTGCTTGATCCTTCTTTATGCACATTATAAACTAGGCTCTAGCTTGGCCTATCTCTTTATATTCAGAGATCCAGAAAGTTCTTTAGGGCACAGGGGGAACACAGTTGTTCTTCCTGTCCACACCTGCCTCCCAGTCTCCCCGTGGCTCTTTGGACAGCCTTCTTTCTGGCTCCTGCCTGAGGACTATCCTTTGCCTTCTGTCCGCTATCCAGACATCTTCCTTATCATTCCGAGAGAATATAGTGGTGACTCAGCCCGAGCATGAAGATCGGAACCCAACCAAGTCCATTCAGGGAAATGGGAGTTGCGAGTCTGTCTCCCTCTGCTTGCCAGCCTCAGCTCACATGAGAGCTCTCTGGAACACTCCCTTGAAAAGAATTCCGAGCCTGCTGCCAGTGGATTGGTTAACAGAGGCGCCAGGCCTTGTGAACCAGGTGTGGTGGCTTCTTGGGTGGATCCTGGACCCATGACTGAGTCTCAGCTGAAAAGGTCACAACTCCCTGCAGGTTTCCCAAGAATCCTGAGAGTCCTCGTCTGTGGAGTGGTCGTAGCATTGATCACACCACTTAGGGCAGGCAGAACTGCTTCAGTAACAGGTAGAAGGTGTAGTGGCGGTGGTTTCTTGATTTAACCCATCACCCATGCAGACGGCATATATGGAAAGGATGGCGCTAGGCTGCAGAGTGAATCAGAAGGCCTGCACTGAATTTGGGAGGTGGGGGGAGGGAGAATCTGTGTAATGCACTTTTAAAATTTACCTATCGAAGTGAGGCTCTATGGAAAGATACAGTGTCAACTTGACTGCTTAAACTTTTCTCCTGCACGCACACTGTATAAACCAGGGATTTATAGCTTCCGTATTGAAAACACCAGCTTTACTTACAATCCAACTCAAAAGACTGCCAAGGGCTGCTCGTTTTTACCTTTCTGTTTCCTTGAACTTTCTCTTAACATTTAGTTCTCAGTCACTTGGCCTGATTCCCTAAAATTATTCATTTATGCTGTAATCTTGGTCTCTTGAGATCTCTGAGTCTCCTACTTTCTAGTGTTTAGAAGGTCCTCTTCCTACAAAGGCTTCCGTTGCCTCCCTCTTCTCCCCAGCCACAAGCGTAGCAAAATTCCTTTTTATGCTGAATGGAACAGCCAGTTTATTTGACTGTCCTCCCTACTAGACAGCAGACTAGCTTGAAGGGGGATTAATACGTACTGATGTTAGCCTAATGCTTGGCATATATTTGTTGACTAATAGCTAATTTTTGAATGATTCAGTGGATGAGTTAATGTTATAACATTTATTCTACATTTTTTATTTGGTTGCTGATGTTTGTTTATCTCCTGGACTACTAGGATTTTATGGTGAATTAAATTTCCCCCAGCATGTATTTACCACAGTTGTTTGAGCTGAAATAGTTAAGTGTCAGAAATGTATTTCACTATCAGAACAGGACCATGTAGACAGGGTCTTACTTGAATAAAAAGCACATTTGTGTCAGAATTCCAAAATTAAGTAAATTTCAATTAAAAGATCCAAACTTGGGACTCTCTGATGGCCCAGTGGATAAGAGTCCACCTGCCAGTGCAGGAGACATGGGTTCGGTCCCTGGTCTGGGAGGATGCCACATGCCACGGAGCAACTAAGCCCGCGAGCCACAGTTCCTCTTTTTCAGGCAAACTTAATTTCAGTTTTCCTATCGAAACTGCACTCAAGTGAAAGGCACATCTGCCACTGATAGTTTTTAGAAGATAAAAAAATTCGGCAGCTGTCCAAGAACAGTATTATCAGATTATAATGTATATTTTTACAATTTTAGCCGTTTCACTGTGAATATTGCACACACAGAAAAAAGTACACAATATAAACACCTTGGTTCTCACCTGAGCAAACATTTGGTGTTTCTTTCACCCAGTGGTGACTTCTTCAAAAGGTTACCCTATCGGTGACAACATATGTCCTTGACTTTTAAAGCTTCTCACAGTAATTGGTACAGTTCTCTCCCTGGACAGTACAAGGACCTACGGTCAGTTCAGTTCCAGTTATTCCCTCTTGATCTACATGCTATTATTATGTATTGTTTATATTTTGTAATCATTATTATTATTATTTGTTATCAGTATTCACAATTGCCAACAATAAGCATCAGTTTTATTCTTAACTTTTTGGTCCATCTTCTGCCTTCCATCTGGTATCATTCTTTTTTTGTGCATTAAACTTTCTTTACTGCTCAGCTGCTGATGACAGATTCCTTTGGTTTTGTCTGAAGGTATCTTAGTTTTGTTTTCATCCTTGAAAGATTGTTGTTTTTAAGCTTGTAAGATGGTCCTTTCCTCCCTAACATTTTGGAGATGTAACTCCATTGTGTTCTAGCTGCTTTTGTTTTTATTACAGCCAGCGGTCTGAATATGTTCTGTTTTATCCAGCTCATTTTTTTTTTGTTTGTAACCCTCTTAATGGGTTAAACCCATTCACTAAGTTCTTTATTTGGCTAGTGTATTTTTCATTCTAGAGGTTCTATTCTTTAAAAAAAAAATCTCTCATACACCCCCCCTTTTGTGATTCAAGTACCATGCCAAAATTCTCATCCTATTTTTTCTTTTTTAATCTCTTTGAATATCGTAAGTGTAGACACTTTGTCTGTTGTTTCTGCTGGTCCTTACTGTTAGCATTCCTGTCTTCTCCTGTTTCTTGTATTTTGGATGTTGTATTTCAAAAACTGAAGAAGTTATTCGAAATGTGGGACGGTATTTTTTCCCCACTGAGGGTTTTGATAGATTCTTACAGACAACTGGCGGTCCCCTCCATCCAGTCTCAGATGCCAATGAGGCAAAGCTGGGCGGCGTCCCTGCCCTGTCCCCAGGAATGAAGTGCATCCTCCTGCAGCCCCTTCCCGATCTGACAGCGAAGCCCTGGGGGTTTCTGCCCTCCAACCCTGCCAGCGTCCCTCTCTTCATCCTCTGGCCCAGCTGTCAGGGTGCCCTCAGGGTCTTTGCTCTCCTCCCTCTTTGCTGGAATCAACAAATTGCCCTCAGGAGTATTTCTGCCTTCTCCTGAACCTTGGCCCATTAGTTCCTCACTGCCTTGCTAGCTAGTAGCTTCTCACATGTTGTTTTCTGTTCAAATTTTCTAGTTGTCCTCAGTGAGAAGATTGGTTTGTATAGCATAGTTCACCATTCCTTGGGGTCACTAGAGTCAGACACTGTTACTGAAAGTGGCAGATCTCTTAATTGCTCTTAGTTTTTTCACTCTCTTTTTTTCTCCTCTGACATACCTATTGCCAGGTGAGTTTTTTTTTGGGGGGGGGGGGTTGTGCTGCATGACTTGTGGGATGTTAGTTCCCCCACCAACGATCGAACTTGGGCTTCCAGCAGTGAAAGCCCAGAATCCTAACCGCTGGACTGCCATGGAGTTCCCTGTTTCCTAGTTTTAACTTGAATGCCTGGCCAGATGTGCTTGTTATTGGCCATATTCTTACTAGTAGTTGTTTCTTTTTAGAGAGTGAGGTGTAATACTAATATTTTAGAATATGTTTTATATTAAGAATATTTTTGAAGCTTGAAATATTTTTTCCTGATCATAAAAGCAACTATGCTCTTGTTAGATACTCTGAAGAATACAAAAAAGGGTACAGTGATAATGAAAGGTAAAAGGCAGCAGCAGCACTACCACATGGTTTATAGCATTGTATGTTTTAGTGTTTTTACTCTGATTTATGCCTGTGAACACAAATAATAAATTGGAATAAATTTTACACTGTGGTTATCAGTTAACATAGTGTGAACATTTTCTTGTCATTAATATTTTTTAATATGACTTTTAATGCTTATGTAGCATTCTCTTATTTGGTTGTAATCTTATTTAGTTATTCTAATTCTGTTTAAAGTTTCCATTACTATAAATAAGTCTGCAGTGATCAATTTTGGATGCAACTTTCTGTGGAGAGTTCTGATTGTTGTGTAGTTATCATTCAGTGGGTTTGAGTGTTCTTAAGTTTCTTTTATTGAGTCTTTTAAAAAGTGATAATTGCATTTTACCTTTTCAGTTGTTTAGATTCAAGCTGCGAGTCTCACTGTTCATTTAGGGTCTGGCATGATTGAAGGGTGAAGAGCACTTTGGATCCCCAGAGAATATACAAGGGCCTGACACCACTTAAGTAATTGGACAGACGTTGAATTTATTTGCATGTGGAAGTAATCATTGTCAAGAACAAGAGAAAAAATATGACACCACAGAACACTTGGTAAATAGAACAGGAACAGTTTGTACATGACCTCCCAAAACAGACAAAGAAAGCTCAAAGGCTGGTGAACATTAACCGAACAGGAACGTAAATATTCCCTCTCTTTCTTTTACATTTTGACTAGCTGTGGCCGTTACATAATCCGCTCCTGGCAAGTCCTAACCATCTTCTTGGATCCATTTGGTCGTGACGTTTCATTCTTGGTCAGAGTGGATGACTGGGTGATTGCTGCGTTCTCTTTTTTGGGGAAGTGCTTCTTTCCCAGTGCTTTGGGGGCTTTCACTTGTATTTGACCTTTTCCGTCTGACCACGTTTAATATCTGCCGCGGCTGGTTCTGCATACACACCCCCATCTCCCCTTCACACAGACCTAGGTCCTCATGGGTCACCCTGTCGGCCTGCTGCGTTCACATCCTGCGTGGTGTCTCAGATTCCCGTCCAACACCTGAGGTTTCATAGAATAACCCAGTAAACATGCGGCAACACACAGACCTTCTGTTAACGAAAGGTTTCACTCTGGCATTAAAAGGGCGCAGTGGTGAGTCTTTGGTGATGTGTAATGACCTTGCTGTTACATGTTTAGTATTATCTGTCCCCTTTCTCTGGATTCTGGAAGAACAAGGGCACCTGGAAGGGAACCTTGGCCCCAGGAGTGTGTCCGAGAAGGGAGAAGGGCCAGAGGAGACAGGGCGAGAGGATGATGGTGGCTGAAGCAGCCGAGCACAGCCCACGTAGGACCTGGGACCCGCTCGGGAGCAAGAGCACACACAAGCGGGAGCCAGAAGACCTAGGACAGCGGGAAGGAGGTGACTCGTTCAGAGGCTGATCAGGAGAGAGGGCAACAGCTCTCAGGCCTGCAAGTCAGGCCGGCAAAAGTGGGTCAAGCAGACACGCCCAGAGGTCGGCCCGAGGGCCAAAGAGGCTTGGAGGATAATATAATCCCGATAATCCTGACAGCCTGTAGCTGCCGCTGCCCCGGTGTGGCTCTGTAGTAAAGGATCCACCTGCCAGGGCCGGGAAGAGCCCCTGGAGGAGGAAATGGCAACCTACTCCAGTATTCTTGGCTGGAGAATCCCACGGACAGAGGGAGCCTGGCGGGCTGCCGTCCATGGGGTCACGCGCGTTGGACACGACTGAGCCGTGCATATATATGCGAGTGCTTTTCCCACCCAACATCAGCTTTGTCATGGTCCTTATTTCTGGTGATTAGATTTTGTCACCCCAGCTTGGAATTTCAGTCTGTTTTTCTGCTGCCTTTTTTATCTTTGCAGCTCGTCAGTTCCTATGTCTCTAGTAATTTCGCCTCCACATGGGAAGGCAAGGCTCTTCCACACACAGGACCTAAGACAGAAGTCACTTCACCTCCCAGACTGACGCCCAAGATGGCACGTGTGACAGGGCTGTCCTGAGAACCGGGGTGAAATGGGTCAGACCCTCACTGCAGCTCAGCCAGCGTGTCGAGGGCCTTCTGGGTTGCTTTCCGGCCAGCGTTTAGCCCCCCAGCCACTCCCAGCTCGGTCTTCCTCACAGCAGCTCAGATCACATCATATCCCGCCTCAGAAACCTTGAAAGTTTCCTCATGAACTGTTTGGACACAGCCCCACATTCTTTGCCTGGTTTGGGGACCCGCCAGCCCGGCAGCCTGCTTTTTTGGTGTCAGCCCCTCGCACGTTCTTTTGTCTGCTGTGTTCTAACCAAACCCAGCTGCTTGCTAGTCTCAGACAAGCCCCTGTTCCGCCGACCTCACTCACACTTTAAATTGTTCTCTCTTTTTTTTTTGGCCTCACCTTGCAGCTTGCAGCATCTTAGTTCCCCAACCAGGGCTTGAACCCAGGCCCTAGCAATGAAAGCACCGAGTTGTAACCACTGGGACTGCGGGAGGATTTCCAAAATTGTTCTCTTGGCTTCCAGAACCTTCTCATTTTTCCAGTCCCTGTCCTAATGCTCCCGTGTCCCCTGCACCTCCCCGTGACCCTGGTCTCAGCCGCAAGCTTCTGTAGTAACTTGCTCTGATTTTCCATTATTCTTTATCTGAAGTCTTGTCATACTTCCTCTTTTTCTGCTTTGTGTTATTTGGGCGCATGGTTTATTTGCCCTCCTGAATCCTGGAAGGTTCTTCCTGAGCGCTTAGCAAAGCATCTGGTCAATTTTACTAATTGTTGGAGGCAATTAGTAAAAGGATTATGATAAGTAAACCAGGCAAAGGGATAATATCAAGCTGATCAAGAGTTGGAACTGAAAGGACAGGAATGCAGCTGCATAGCCCTGTCTGGAAAATTGGAACCAGGTAATTTTCTGATGCCGGCCAAGAGCCTTTATGTGGTTCTTACTGAGGTCTGTAGATGTAAGGCAACTAATTTTAAGTCACTGTTAAATGCCAGCCACTCTTCTAAGTGTTTTATACAATGTATTCCTTTGAGCCTCAAACAGAGTATTCTCCACTGGCTTTTTTTTTACCCTGACTGCTCCTCAAGGCATGAGGCATGTGGGATCTGGGATCTTAGTTTACTGAACAGGAATCAAACCCAAGCCTCCTCCATTAGAAGTGTAGTCTTAACCTCTAGACCACCAGGGAAGTCCCTCCACTGGCTTCTTTATACTTAGAATAAAACCCAGACTCTGAAACTAGACCCACATGATCCCTAAATCTGGTCTGTATTTTCTAACCAGACTCACTGCACCGCCTCCTGACCTTTCCACACTCCCCCCTCCCCCCATTATCCTCCTTACTCTACTCCTTCCTACATTAAAGCTTCACCCATGAATCCCAGATTTATGTGTTTTTTTTTAGACTCAATGTGATAACAGAAGTAAGTGCGTTGCCTTTGATGTTTTATTTTTCGAAACACATTCTGATCTTATTTCAGTCCATAATCTTACCCAAAGATGATAATGTAGAGAGGATAAAATGCCAAGAAAACTTGATGATTTCACAGAGATCTTTGTTAAATCATCTGCCAGTTGTGGGACTAAATCATACTTTCCTTTAAGCTTTAGATATGTTCAGAAAGGTTTTCTTCGACTAGAGTTTCGCTAATCAGAGTTTCACTCTACTTTCGCTAATCAGAGTTTCACTCTACTCTCTTTAAAATCTGTTGTGAAATTTTTTGGCTCTTTGGAAGAGAAATAAGAAGCTGGCAGTTCTGATAGCCACTGTGGGGAGGGTAAGTGTAGGAACAGGAGAGAGACTTAATTTTCGCTGTATACCTTTTTGTACATAAATTTTAACCATATGTCTGTGGTATCTGTTTAAATGAGTAATACATATATGTTCTGGAAAATTGCCACTCATTATTATAACTCCTTGAAAAAGCAATCTGGCCACGTTAGACAGTTTGGAAAATAAAGGAAGAAAAAAGGTTATTCCAAATTCTACAACAATCCTAAAACAACCACTTGGGATTGCCATTTCAGGTTGGATTCTAGAATGGGTATTTTGTAAAATGAATAACCTAACTCTGCATTTGAACCTCTTCTGTACACTGGTATTTCCACATATGATTTTTAATAGTGTATGTGTGTGTGCGTGCTGAGTCTTGTCTGTCTCTTTGTGACCCCATGAACTGTAGCCTGCCAGGCTTCTCTGTCCGTGAAATTTCTCCAGGCAAGAATACTGGAGTGGGTTGCCATTTCCTTCTCCAGGGGATCTTCTCGACCCANTCACATGGCTCAAAAGATTGTATATTCTACACTTGACAGTCTTATTTTTTTTTAAAGGTAATTCAGTGAATATTTATCTTCAAGATCTTTTTACAGAGAGAAGACCACTGGGGTGGTGATGTCATTTGCTTGATCAAGGCCAGCTGTTAACTGTCCCTAGATATGAAGGAGCCTTGACCTCTTTCTAGGGAGCATAGAGCTATCTTTGGGTCAGAGCCAACCCGAGGCTGCCTCACACAGGGGGCAGCCTCTTATTCTCTCCAATCCCTTGTCTGGGCTCCTCCTTGGCTGAACGCAACTGATGCCAAAGGGTAATGCAGGCCTGTTGATGATGGCCCATATGAGTCTGCCTGCTGGGGGCAGAGAGCTAGATGAGGACTTTGTTTTGTGTGTATGTGTGTGTGTGAATGCATCTGAAAAGAGTTCTCTTCTAGACTTAATTGTGAAAATACACTTCAAATATTGTTTTCAGAAGCCAGAAATGTGGCCAAAAGTTAGAGAAAAGTGAGCCATAAGAATGCAGGTAAGAATACAAGTGTAAATCAGATAGTCATCTACCTAGCTACCAGTTTTAAGGAAAGAAAACAAATCCAAGAAAGGCAAAGGGAGAAATCCAAAGGGAGAGTAGAATAAGAACTAGGTTATTAACCTTAACAAAGGATTTCCGCAAACTCCTTTTCTGATTGAGTGATTGGCTAAGTATCAGGAAATGTTTTCTAATTATGCCTTTTGTGGCCTGTGGTGTAGCTTTTCCTCTGAACCTTTTCAAATGAGGACGGCATCATTAAGCCAGGAATTTAATGTGCTGTGCACAGAATGAGTAAAGAGTATTTCTGCCACTGACCAGTACTTTACTGGTTGTAAAAATCCCTGTTATTAGAACCAGTTCCTCATTTGCCTGTTGACACATTTATGAATTTTAATTCTTCAGAGTAACTCCTGTGTTTGCCATGGTATGCTACACCTTATTTCAGAGGTGTTGAGTTCTCCTCTAGGAGATACGAGATTTATTCGCCTGTCTTATCTTATGTGCTCTGTGTTTTTATTTGACTTACACTTTGATCCTACCTAAGCTGTGTCATATGCTTGTGATTTATTCATTCTGTTCAGTGTGGTTAGTATAGTTACTTACAGGAATAGAATTTTGAAAATTTCCTTATCTCAAATTAACATTTTTCTGTGAGGGGTGATAGGATACTGTATGACTTTAATTTTATTTATACCTTTTAAATTTCTCTTGAGTTTTATATTTTTGAGAAAGATGGAAGTTTAAAAAATTTTAATGATTATATGAGATTTAGTCCTGGAGTGGTTTTCTTTTGAGACAGAATAGGACATAAAAATACTCAAGATTTTAATTTTCCTATATTAACATTGATCTGTCTAATATTAACATAAGAGATAACATATATATTGTATTATAACCTTATATAAATTATGTTAACATAGAGGTTATTGATATTATTTTTTTAATAAAGCCTTGAGTTTAATTGTTTATCTCTGTTTCTAAGATCTATGAAGGAATCAAAGAGTATCCCATGATGGGTTGGCTTTTATAAAATTAATTTTTCTCATTATAGAAGATACTTGTACAGAATTTAAAAACCGTTAAAGTAAGACAAACAAGAAAATAGTGAACTTCTGCCCGAGTTCATGTTTCAGAGATTGCCACAGGTTCTAACACGCTTTGCACGTAATACAGGATGTCCAGCTCCTCTTAGGGAGGCTCTGTGGATTCCCAGGCTGTGACCTCCACCACTGTTTGCTCTGTCTCCTTCACAGCTGGGTAGCACAGAAGAGCATTGCTTCTGGAGGTAGACTTTTCTTGGCTAGAGTATCTCATCCACTACTTGCTAGCTGGGCAGTCTTGGGCAAGTTACTTGGCCTGGTGAGAAGACTATGAGGCTTACGTGGTACCTCTTCCCGCATAACAGGGGAAGGTGATGTCATTTAGCATTAAAGTTATAAAGTAAATTATAAATACATGTGTATCCTAACAGGAATCATACTCTTTAGGTACTGACCATTATTCATCATCTTTTTAAAAAATTAATTTATTTATTTGGCTGTGCTGGGTCTTTGTGGCTGCCTGCAGGCTTGTTCTTGTTGCGGGAAGCGAGGCCGCTGTCTGGTGTGGTGTGGGCTTCTCACGTGGGGGCTTCCCTGATTTCAGGACATGGGCTCTAGGGCATGTGGACTCAGTAGCTGTGGCTCAGGGGCGTCGTCGCTCCATGACACGTGGAATCTTCTGGGACCAGGGATCGAACCTGTGTCCCCTGCATTGGCAGGCGGACTCTTAAACGTTGGACCTCAAGGGAGGTCCCATCATCTTTTGATTCTCTTATAAAATTTTTTTTTGAAAATCTAATTTTTACTCCATGAATAAAAGTCATCAGCTTTACTATTAATTTATTGCATTAAATCTGTGTCTGTGTTAGTCACTCAGTCGTGTCCAACTCTTTGCGACCCCATGGACTGTTGCCCGCCAGGCTCCTCTGTCCACGGAAGTCTCCAGGCAAGAATCCTGGCGTGGGTTGCCATTCTCTTCTCCAAGGGATCTTCCCGACCCAGGGATCGAACCCAGGTCTCCGCATTGCAGACAGATTTTTTTTACCATGTGAGCCACCAGGGCAACCCTATATATCTGCTTTTTCTGTTTTTACTCTTTTTGGCTGGGCCCTGGTGCATGTGGGATCTAGTTCCCTAATGAGTGAATGAACCCGCCCCTCGCCGCGTTGGAAGTGCAGAATCTTAACCAGTGGACTGCCAGGGAAGTCCCGATACCCGCATTCTCTCACGGAAAGTACTTTGACCTTGTACTTCTGTTTGTAAACCTCCTGCCTGAAATATTCTCTCATCTCTGAAGCTGAGGCTATAGAGCAGGTGGTTCTAAAACTGGAATGCTTTGCTTTGGAGAAATAACTGTAGGAAGTGGCAGCCTCGATTGGTTCATTGGATTAGTATTTAAAAGCTTGAGGAGAACCAGCATAGAATAGTGGAGTCAGAGATCTGAAATCATAAGAGCAGGATTAGTCATAGTTTAGCCTTTTGATGCAGATGCCATCTCAGCAGGTTACGTAACCTCTGAGCCCTGCTTTCCTAATCTCTCCATTGGGCACAGTAGCATCTACCTAGAGTTAGTAAGACTCAGTGCGATAGCTGTGGAAATGCCCTGGAAGCTGACCGCACTGCCCAGATAACTTCACTGCAGGGGTTTTTCGTATTCTCTTAGCCTGGTGATAACCCTGCATGTTATCTTTAGACACCCAGCCTTACTGTGGTTCTTACCAGACTCTCTTAAAAATATGGTGACCTGACCTCTTGAGTCAGTCTTCAGTCTGCGCTTACTGGGATGTGTAGGCTTTAGAGTTGGTTGTGCTGTTCAACAGAAATACAGTGCAAGTACATAAGTCATTTTAAATTTCTTAGTAGCCTCATTTAAAAAGGTAACTCAAATAGGTGATTGCCTTTAATAATATATTTCACTCAGTATATTCCTAATATTACTTCAGCTTGTCATCGGGATAAAAATGATCAGTGAGAGAGTTTCATTTTTTGTATACTAAGGCCCGGAAATCTGGAGGATATGCCAGTCTTACAACATATCTCGTTTTAGATTGACTGTAGTTCAAGGGCTCAATGCCCACGTGTGGCATGCCGCCTGTTCCATGCAGTAGTGAACGAGACATAAAGACTCTTTCGTCAGGAAGGTTCCTCTCGCAGAGGAAGAGAGCCAGTCCGTAAGCACCAAATATAAGTAAGACAGTAGTGAGGTGTTCTGTCAAGAAAATACAGCAGCCGTGTGGGCGTGACTAGGAGACCCCATTAGCCAGGATGACCAGGGACGGTGTTGAGCCAAGACCTGAATGATTAAAAAGGCAAAAGCTGATCATCTGAAACTGTGACAGACATTACAGGGCAAGTGTGAGGCCCTGAAGTGGGGTGATTCTGCTGTGTTCAGTGAACTCGGTGATACAGCTGGATTAGGGTAAGCAGAAAAAAAGTGGGAGGAGATGAGAGAGGTCAGCAGGTTCCAGGCCGAACACAGACATACAGGCCTTGACAAGAAATTGAGATTCTTGAGTGAGATAGGAAGCCTGTGGAAAGTTATAATAGGGGTCTGAGACACATGAGATTATAAACTACAAGTTAGATACCTATTTGTTAAAAGAATACCAGTTTTTATGTATGTAATTCAGTGGACCAGAGGACCAAACTGTTTAATATATACAGATATGTTTATATATATTTAATGTAGATGTTGGCATATTTAATATCTGTTAAATATATATAATATCTATTAAATATGTTAAATAGATTTAATATATCTATAAATAGAGTCCAACTCCACTGAGCGACCGACACAGATTTTTTATATAGACGTATAAACATATGATTTAAGGAGGACATCTTTCAGGCACTTTGCTTCCATTATCATCTTCTCAAATTCCAAAGGAACGCTGGTGATTGTATTTAGTATAAAGTTCTTGTCTGTAATTGGTTTATAAACAAAATGCCTTTGAAGAATGACTAAAAAAAAAATGTTAAGACAGTGGAGCTACAACTGATTTCCTTTCTTTCTTAAAAAACTTTTGACAGACATGTGCATTGCCATCGCGATTTCTGTTCTCATGATCCTTATCTGTGCCATGGCTACGTACGGAGCTTACAAGGTAAGCAGCTTGGAAACAAGGTCCCGGGCCTTTCCCTCCATCTCTTAAACATGTCATCTGTGCTGCTGTCTGTAAGAAGTAAGTTACAGCTGTTGCCAGTTTCCTATAGGAATCCTGGGAAGTTTAAATCTCCTGTTAATGTTACATGGAAAACCAGCGTTATAGTCTCAGAAACGTTCACTGGAGGCTTGTGGTTGACTGCTTTTGTGTGGTTTACCAAGTTGCCTTCATGACCTGCTTTAATGTAATTTCTACTTCTCCATTTCCCTTCATATTGAGATTTCTCTGAATTAAAGTAATGTTTTGTAATACCAAGCATACTAACACACTATCCTCTCTTCTGTTCAGCAACGCGCAGCCTGGATCATCCCATTCTTCTGCTACCAGATCTTTGATTTTGCCCTGAACACCTTGGTTGCGGTCACCGTACTTGTTTATCCAAACTCCATCCAGGAATACATACGACAGCTGGTACGTGACCTTCAAAATCACGATGTCTGTTCGTGACATCCAAGAGACATCCCTCTGTTAGATCAAGATCAGGATATAAAGGAAGTAGAGATGAACATACACATAATAATTTGTGAATTTTTAACTTGCATCTGAGATTAGAGATTTTTGAATAAAGATTTTTAAATTTCTTAGAATGCTTTTTGGGAAAACTTAACCCCCTGAGGTAGATCAATGGTGATGACGGTATTAGAGGTACCTAAATGGCAACCCACTCCAATATCCTTGCCTGGAAAATCTCATGGACAGAGGAGCTTGGTGGACTGCAGTCCGTGGGGTTGCAAAGAGTCGGGCATTACTGAGCAACTAACACTTAACACTTTCCTAATTTACAAGCTGCTTACTAATTGTCTAATTTTTGTAAAATGCAGTTTGCTCAGTTATCAGCAGAGGGTAGCTTTTTGCCTCTGCTGTGTATGGAAAATGGGAAACTTGATATACACTGGTTCTCACACTTAATTTGACTGTAGAACCCCTTTCTTCCTCCAGCTTCTTTTTGAGGTTGGTTTTCTATTATTAAATGTCTTTTGTGACCTTATGAGTGAATATAGGTGGCTTGCTATTAAGAAGCTCATGGAAGGTGTGAGGTTAGAATACATCCATGCCTTCACATTTTTAAATTGTTGTGTTTTAAATTATGAATGTATATGAAAATGTAATTTCTTCAAAATCAAAAATGTCTTAAATGGAGAGAATGTTCACTCTTTGGAGGTTGTAATAGTAGTATCTGAGCATGGGGGAAGAAGCAGGTTATTTTCTGGGATGAAGACACAGGTTGGGGGTTTGATGTGGTAACAGAGGTCAATAAGGTCAGTGGAAAGAGACATGGAGGGGATGGAGGGAGGCCAGAAGTGTGGCAACAGGAGTTCCTGATCTTTCGGGGGCCTGCCTGGATCACGTGGCTGGTGCTCAGCGGACCACGTATGAAAGGCCTCTAGAGCATCAGGTGCTCATTGCTGTAGGAAATAGCTTCTTTTTTATTCTTAGAAAACAGGTCTGTGTTTTCATAGAGTGTAGTGTCAAGGAAATTTTGGTGTTTTTCCATGAGCTAACTTAATGTTTTATTTCTTGTGATAACGGCTAAGTGTTTCTCCGTGAGGGGGTTTATATGTGACCAGCAGGTTGTAGAATTACCTCTGTCTGTAAGGACTTGGGCTTGACTCTGTAATGCTAATCTGGCACTGAGCTCCTACTGTCACCCGGGAATTGTGGAGGAAACAGGATTGTCACGTAGCCTGCCACGAGGGTGTATCATGAAGTAGAGGACATCAAGGCAAGTCATGACTATAGTCCTGACCACTGGAATGTTTATAAGGGGGAGAAAGACAGGCATTTAGAGCAGTCCTGATGCTCCCTAGACTTCCTGTCACGCGCGCATCGGGCAGTCACTCTTGTACCCACTTGTAAAATGATAACGTTAGCGACGCTGACAGCGATCCTAGTATCAGTTTTAAAAATCACTATCTACTTATTTGTAAGTATAAACCAAATTATACAAGTAGGTATCTTCTGAATGTCCTGCTTGAAGATCCATCTGGGTGGAACACGCGAGGCTTCTGGGTTATCACAGTGCCTGAGCAATAGACAGCAATGAAAGGGGGCGTCGGACTTGTCCTGATACTGCGGCTCTTGTTGACAAGTTGAGATATAGTGAATCTGGGGAGACTTGTCTGAGAAAGCTGATGGAGAGAAGTCCCAGTGCCTGCTCTTTTCATGTGGAGCCTTGTAAAACACAGATAAAATAAGCTGTGCATGTGTCTTTATAGGTCTTAACTGGATATAGAAACCACGTACAGATTTCTGGGGTAAAGACTGTAAAAGATCTTTGTGGAAAGGGTCTCGCCCACTTTAATCCCGGTTTGTTTTTTTCCCCTGTGTTTCTGGAAACAGTACGATTTCATATTGGTCTTGTAAACTACATCCATTTATTTTCTTCTTAACCCTTTGAGATCAGTACTACAGACAGCCGTTTCAGGTTCCAAGGGGCCAGGGTCCGTTTGATGAGCTGATCACAAGGAATGACTTAGATTTTATTTCTTAGGTATTTTGCCAGAATGGAAGGGGGCTCTGAAAACCAGTGGGTGAGGGTCCCCCTGGAGAGGGCCAGCCACATGAGTGACGAGTTTTCTCCTTGGTTAAGTCTCAGATTACTGCTAAAGTGGGATCCAAACACATAGTACTGGGTGGTGGGTGATGGGGAGAGATGAAGGGTGACCACACACGGAGCTGCCTTCCACATGCACTGTCTAGGCTGATTACTGTGAGAGCGTTGATCTGTGCTGAGCACATGGTTTATGGTGATGTCCTGTCTTTCCCAGGAACTATATATAGTAGCAGATTTCAATCCTCCTAAAGGTTTCCTTTGCCCTGGTTAGTTAATCAGTTTGGTCAGCTGGTAGGACTTTTTTTTTTTAATTTAAGTATAGTTGATTTATAATGGTAATTTACAGTGTTAATTTCTGCTGTACAATGAAGGAATTGGTATACATAGATATACATTCTTTTTACTAAAAGAATTGCTATACATAGATATACATTCTTTTTACTAAAAATTTTTTTATTGGAGTATGCTTGATTTACAGTATGCCAGTCTGCTATTCAGCATAGTGACTCGGTTATACACATACAAAATTCCTTTCTAAATATTCTTTTCCATTATAGGAAAAGAATATTTTCCTGTGTCCAATATCACCAAAGAATATTTTCCTCTTTCTAATATCAGAGGATATTGAATATAGTCCCCTGTGCTATACAACAGGACCTTATCTATCCATTCTGTATATAATAGCTTTGATTCTTTTTAATGCTGTAAATACCTATTAATACAAGATTCTGCTCTTTGAGAAGTAGCATCAGCAAAGATGCTCTATATCAAGAAGGCAGTATTTTATTTTAGTTTTTATTTTTAAAAGTTATTTATTTTCGATTGTGCTGGGTCTTCATTGCTGCGCTTGATAATTAATGAGATTTGCCAATAAGACTCTTCTCTTTTGCAGCCTCCTGATTTTCCTTACAAAGATGATATCATGTCAGTGAATCCTACCTGTTTGGTCCTCATTATTCTTCTGTTTATCAGCATTATCTTGGCTTTTAAGGTAAGCATGAAGATTTTACTTATGGTCTAAATATTATTGAATGTATTCATGAATGCCACAGAAGTAGGCAAGTTTCTGTCTATTTATTATCTTGCTTTAGATTTCTTAACTGCTTTTTGAATTCCTAATAGTTTTCTTCCTTCTCTTATCTGTATGACAGAAATAAACAGTAACCAAACTTAACACAGGCCAACTCAAGGTTATTCTAAAATCTGTTTGGATGTCAATAAATTAATCTTGTGCATTTATGCACTATGTATTATGTACCATAGCATCGATTACTATGTCTCAGTACATATTCCTTTGTAATTTGATTTTTTAAAAATATTTTTTCCATATTTAACTTTTCAAAAATTTTTTTAGTTGAAGGGTAACCACTTTACAGAATTTTGTGGGGTTTTTTGTCATTTATTTTTTAAAATGTAATAAACTTTGAACATTATTCTATAACAATGTATTACATAAACTTAGCAGTTTTATAAATTAGTTGTTTTTGGACATTGAGATAGTTTCTACTTTTTTACTTCTAAATAGTACTGCAATGAATAAATTAAATATATCTTTTGTATACTTACACTTTTATTTCCTCAAGATGTATTTCTTGAAATTAGAAGGCCATGCATAATTTGAAGATTTTCTGTGGGTTATCAGATCGGCTTCCCCTAAAGTTGAATGACTCAACACTCCCTGTAGCCACATTTCTCTCACCTTCAGAAACTGAGTGCCCTCTAGCTTTTTTGTCTTTGTAAATCTGGTAATAAAAACATCATAATCATTGGAACTTGAGTGCTACTAAGCAGAAAATTCTCAGGTTAGACTTTGAAGTTTTAACTCTGAGTATTCTTTCATTGTCTTTATTTAGGCATAAGGTTACTCGGTTCTTTAAAAATCAAGCTGCAGTGAGCTTGAATAAGCTGCGTTTCGGGAGAAGAGTCATAGCAACTTGTTGAAGAGATGAGTAGAAAGAAAATGATTCGTTGAAAGTCACTTAGGTCTGCATTTTCTCTCCATAAAAAGCACACTCTGCATTTTTTGATATTGCACGTATGGTTTAGTGGTGAGGATTTGGGTGAATTTTATAGATGGATGTTGAGGCTCACCGCCCCTGCAGCTCCTGCCTCCACACGCCAAATTCCTGACTGCTCAGTCAGCCCCAGACCACCCCTGGCATGAGGCTTCGGACTTTCAAATCCCACCCCTTGAGCTTTGTCACTGAAGGCTAGATTCCTCTTTAGCTTCTGCTCTATTGAAGCCCTTCAGCCATGCATTCCTATAGAGTCTGTGTCTATTAATTCCAGATTTTCTCATTTTTACCTGCAAGAAGGTTAATCTGACTGAGCTGCCCTGTGCCATTGCCCAGAAACTGCTCTTTAAAAATGCATTTTAGTGGCTATACTAGTTTGCATTCCCACCAACAGTGTAAGAGGGTTCCCTTTTCTCCACACCCTCTCCAGCATTTATTGCTTGTAGACTTTTGGATCACAGCCATTCTGACTGGTGTGAAATGGTACCTCATTGTGGTCTTGATTTGCATCTCTCTGATAACGAGTAATGTTGAGCATCTTTTCATGTGTTTGTTAGCCATCTGTATATCTTCTTTGGAGAAATATCTATTTAGTTCCTTGGCCCATTTTTTGATTGGGTGACTTATTTTTCTGGAATTGAGCTGCATAAGTTGCTTGTATANGTTTGCCTTGAGCCATGTGGGATCTTCCCAGATCAAGGATCGAACCCGCATCTCCTGCACTGGCAGGTGGATTCTTTACCACTGAGCCACCAGGATCTCCTGGCATTGGTTTTTAATAGCAAAAGTATCTATTCTCACTGTCTCATAATTGGGAACTGGTTTGATTTAATAAAGGCATGTCCGTTTGATAAGATGTCCTTATGGCCATAAAAATCATGAGCAGTGTAAACAGCAGAAGAAAGGCTTTTGATGTTTTCTAAAAGCAGAATATAGAAGTTTGTGCTCCAGGTAGGAAAAAGCAACGCTTGTAGACAACAGATGAGATTCTAGTAGAAATTAAGCAGTTGATTTCTTGAGTAGTAGAAAGCAAAGTGGAAGACATTTCTCCCTTCCCGTTGATTCCAGGGATGGATGGAAGAAGTGTGTGGTGAAGGAGACCGGGTAAAAGGGGGAATCTGAAGTGTGAAGCAGTCCTCCCAGCCCAGAGGGCTCTGGCAGCCGCTGAGCATGGCAGCTGAGCCCAGCCGGGCAGACCCTGAGCCTAGGGTCAAGTCTTGTCTTGCAGAGGTGGGCACAGGAGGTGGTGTAGCACATTCAGGCCTGGGTGCCAGGAGCGGCTGGAACCTGTGGTCGGGCTTCTGTGGTGACAGCTCACAGAGCGTTCCCTCGCCCGCCTCAGCTGTCAAGTGTTTTCATTTTAGATAAAAAATGTGGTTCTTTAGATATTAATTTTGATCAAGGTAATGTGTATATATTTAGGTGTCATTATTTGAGATACATTTATTTGAACATGAGATCCTTAATTGCATTTCAACTTTCTGCTGGGGCTACTATATTGTTTTGGTGATTTCCTGCCCAAATATCTCACCAGGGAGGACTTTTGACCCAATTCAAAAGATTTGAGGTATGAATTCTATCTAAGTATAATCTGAAAGAATTTGAGTAGCTTCTCTGCTGAGATTTAAGGGGAATAGTGACTTCCTTCTGTAATATCAATCTATAGTGGTTTTTTGTGAATTGATAAAATCGGCGTGGCTTGTGAGATCTTAGTTCTCCAACCAGGGATTGAACCTAGGCCCACCAGGAAACTCCTGGGGGGTAGTCAGGAGTTTCTCCTTCTGTAGTCAGGGGTGGGGGCGTGGGTGGTCCTCACTAGTCTTCTAAATTCGTTTATGTTCTTCCTGACTCCTGATGAATTCATTGAGTACAAGATGCCATTGGCTATATATTGCACTGTTATTTTGGGTGCCTCTTATTGTAAAGTGCTGTGAGTTACAACGCACAGGCTAAATTCAGGTGCTGAAATGTATAATGTACCTTAGAATCAAAAATATATGGTTATGTGTATGTGTATCTTTACTTAAATACGTGTGTGTGTGTGTGTGTGTGTGTATTACAGGTGGGAGTGTTTAGAAAGTTTCGGAACAGTTATTTTAGATGTCTTCGATAAAGTCAGGCTTTCTTTTGTGATGATCCTGTCTGAAATGTCCAAATGGCAATTTTAGTTAATCATGGAGAGTCATGATTCAACTATCGCTCCTTTCCTTTTTGGCCTAAATAAAGGGGCAAATGTGATAATGTAAATGTTGGCTTTTTTTTTTAACTTTTTATTTTGTATTGGGGCATGGTACATTAACGATAATGTCATGTAAATGATACGTGAACGGTGGGATCTCGGCCACACATAGATACGTGTCCATTCTCTCCTAAACTCCCCCCATCTAAGCTGCCACATAAATGGTTGCCTGTTTTAAACCAGGTGCATTGTAGACTATTAGGGGTGTAATAAATGGTGAAGACATAAATAAATATTTTGACTACTTGGTATTAATTTAAATGGACCTTTGTAGATTCTAATGCCTCTAAATGATATGAGTGATTTTGGGCTATGTACTTTCACATCTCACATTATCACATCTTCTAAGATCAGAATTTTTTTCTATAAAAATTTTTTTTGTCTATGAAAAATAAACAACTGCATGCTCAGTTGTGTCCAACTCTGTGTGTGTGTGTGTCCGTGTGTCCGTCCAACTCTTTGCAGCCCCAGGCTCCTCTGTCCATGCATTCTTCCAGACAAGAACACTGGAGTGGGTTCTCATTTCCTGGGCTTCCCAGGTAGTGCTAGTGGTAAAGAAGCTGCATGCCAATGCAGGAGACACAGGAGACGTAGATTCGGTTCCTGGGTCAGGAAGATCCGACGGAGAAGGGAGATGGCAACTCTCTCCAGTATTCTTGCCTGGGAAAATCCCATGGACAGAGGAGCCTGGTGGGCTACAGTCCTTGGGGTGCAGAGAGTTGACTTGAGCACACACACGCACCGTTTGCTACTCCAAAGGACCTTCCCAACCCAGGGATCAAACCCACGTCTCCTGTGTCTCCGCATTGGCAGGTGGATGCGCTACCACTGCGCTCCCTGGGAGCCCTCTGTAACTAAAGAGTCATCTTTAAATTTATTAGGCTTAGGGTTTTAGCCTCTAGGCCTGAACTCTACTTTCTCTTCAGTTTTGCCTTTTTTTTTTTTTCTCTCTGTTGCTGTCAAATTGATCTGAAAAGTAAATCTGGTTTTGTCATCCCCAGATTTAAAAGTCTTCAGGGTTTCTGCTGTTTATTACTGTAGCGTTTCCCAACTGTGGTATCATTCCCACTTTGCTATATGACAGTCATTTGTAACTAGTGGGGTTATATTTTGAATCTGAGTTTGCCAATGGTTTGCTTTTTTTTTTTTTTTTTTTTTCTTTTGAATAAATAAGAACAGATTTAGCATTATCTCTCCAACAACATCAATCTCCACTCTACAGTCTTACACTGTAATATTTTCTTGAAGCCAGAGGAGGGAGTGCAGTGATAACTTCATCCTGCCAAGTTCATCTTATTTGTGAAGCAGCTATGAGGGACTGTTAACTGATGTGTTACCAACAGCTGTAGGTCTCATGAGCTGTGATGCTCTCACGAACACTGTGCCCCTTGCCTCCTTCCCCTCAAAGGAGCCAAAAAAACAAAAGGATAAGGAAGTTTCCGTTTATAGTGGTGTTTTCTTTATTTGTCCACACTTTGGTGAGAGCGTAGGGCAGTTGGTTTTGTGCAAGCTCGCCTGTGTATGCCCACGGGTGTCTCTCGCACGTGGCATCACCAGAGCTCCCATCCCCTCCTGGTGGGGAGGACTGCAAGTTTATCGAGACGGTGGTTCCATTCCCGGCCTTGCTGACGAGTCCAGCTGGGGTCTTGCCTATTGTTCCACCGCTCATCCCTTGTTATCTCAAGCGCCCAGGTCTTCAGCCGAAGCACACCATCTACACCTTTGCCAGTGTTTTTTTGGGGGGACAGTTCACATATGCTCTCCCTAGCTCTTCGGTGGGCGTTCTCCAGCCTTCAGTCCTCGTCTGCCTCCCCAGCAGGGGCACAACAGCTGCCCTCTGGTGGCTGCTCGGGTGTCCTGGGGCGAGGAGTGAATGAATGGACATGGTGTTCCAGCCGCGGGCACTTCTGATTTTAGAACCGTAATGAAGTGAGAGGTGCCCACACCTCTGCAGACGTGGCAGGCTGTAGGGGAAATGGTGTTCATGTTGTCTTCTTCCTCATCCTTCAGTTACTTTTTGTTAAGTTTGGTAAAGGAGGGAAGAGGGTCAGGCTAGGGGCGGTGGGCTGGACGATCAGCTCTGGGGGAGGTGAATGCCACGTCCACTCGCAGCTTTTGAAGTCAAAGGAATCATGACCTCGAAGGTCTTCTCCAGAGGAGTTACTCATGGTTCCTCCGCTGGGCCCTGGGACGTATCCTTCATAGTCAGGAATGGAAACACTGTCAGGATTCTTGAGAGAGAGAGGGAGCGAGCCAGAGTTATATCGGATGGGTGGTCAGTTCAGGGACCCTCCCCTGCGGCGTTTATCCAGCCGCCTGCTTGCTTCATCGTGTGTGGCTCAGAGCGGCTTACGAGTCCCCCTGCCGCGCTTCCCGCAGCCCCCAGAGCCGAGGCGGGGAGAGGAGCTCCTTCTGTGGTGAAGCCGCTTGTGAGGAGAATGCTCATTGGTGTCGCTTCGTTAAGGAAGGGCTGTAGTTGAACTGGCTGGGATAACCCTGTGTTGGCGTCACGCAGGTTGTGGAGCATTGCTTCCGTTCACTGAGGCCCAGGCGCGCAGCCTGTGTCCTGACGTCCTTATAACCATCTTTCGAGGAGTGTCAGCTGTGGTTTCCCTTTCATAAGCACGGAAGCTGAAGGTACAGTTTACTCACTTCCTCGGGACCCCAGGGTTCACACCTCACAGAGCTGGAATTTGGACCCAGGTCTAATTTCAGAGTTTGTGTTTCACCCAACCGCCACCGATTGCCTCTAGAATTTGCCCGCAGCCGTATAGCTGAAATGCAGTGAAAGAACTCGCACCTGGACACGTCTCTGTCTTCACAGCCTGTGCTGACAAAGGACACGGAAATGTAAGACTCTCCTTTTAGAAACTTTTTGGAGGGGAGAGTGGCAAACATATAAGACAGTTAATACCACAAGAGACGATATAATTTAGTTGATAAGCTGCTTATGTAAGTGCTTCAGAAGAGTGGTCTTGTCTTTGAATTCAGAGTGCTGTACTATAGTTACTGGCATTTCTAGTGTTACTCTTACAACTTCATGCTATCTATAAAGAATATGGAAATATCTAACTGATGTTTTTATTTTAAAAACTAATGCATTTGTCTGATCGCAGAGAGCAGTAGTGGTAAAGAATCCTCCTGCCAGTGCAGGGGACGTACGATACAAGGGTTTGATCCCTGGGTCAGGAAGGTACCCTGGAGCAGGAAATGGCAACCCACTCCAGTATTTTTGCAGCAGAATCTCATGGACAGAAGAGCCTGGCGGGCTCCAGTCCATGGGATCACAAAGAGTTAGGCATGACTGAACATCTGAGCACACACACAGTTGCATAGCGTAATTCAGAGGAGAAGAGTAATTGGGGTTAGAATATTTCAGATCTCTGGAAGTGATTTTAACCTGAACCTGGGGTCATTGGGGCTTTCTGTGGAGTGACAAGAAGGAAAACATTTGGGAGAGAGAAATCATGGGGGAAAGGAGTCCCGATTGGTATTGAACTTGCCATGCTAGGGGGTCATAGCAGTAAATCAGAGAGGACAGAGCCGGACAGTGGGCTGCTAGCGGCCTGGGCCTGAGTGGCGTGAAGAGCATGTATTAAATGAGGCAGTCCTTTGTTTCCCAGGGCTCACATCTGTTTCCTGGGGGCCCCTCAAGGCATCCTGGTTCTCTCGTTCCTTTGGTGTTTGGGGCACCCTTGATGAGCTTGGGCCTCGCAACACAGGAGGAGAATCTCATACAGGCCAGAGGCCCACCTGACCCGCTGCTCTGTGAAAACATGTTTCAGCTCCTGGGCAGGGAACTCCAACTGCACTGTGCTCCCTGACAGCTTTGTTACTGCCTGTTCTACATGAGTCCCGTGCCCACCACCCTTTCTGGCTTAGACGGATCATCTCCAGCAAGTTGGGATCCTTTTCCGCGCCGCAGCAGAAACTCAGAGCGAATATGTAACTTACCCACCAGCCAGGAAGTGAGAGGGATGCGGTGGCCCTGGGCCTGCCCACTGGCCTCTGGTTTGCAAGTTGCCCCTTGATGACTGACTTCTTTCCTTCAAGACTGCTGTGATTATTCTTTTATTTTTAAAATATTTTTAACAGTATAACGTGCATAGCTAGAAATCATGGGTAGTGCAGAGGTTATTTCTCAGTGGTCTGCTGCCATTTTCTTGCCCATTCTCCACTTTTCCATCCCAGAAGTAAACACTGGCAACTCGTTTCTTCAGGTATTTACCTCCATATTTCAGCTACATTACTCATTTTTCAAGGATCAACTTGAGATCCCTTTGGACTTCTTGGATCGGATTTAAGTTTTATTCTCCCTATATTCTCCACTGCCTTCATCTGCCTAATACAGTCACATCAGGGTTTTTTTGTTACATCTCCAGTTAGTGTTTTCTTTGATTTTAAGAAAATATTGCTCATTGCAGAGCTCTGTCATGTACATCCCTGTTCTTGTATCATTTTTCCCCCAAGCAAACATTGCTTTGTTTTTTCAGCTGCCGAGTTTTTAACCTTTTACCTTTCCATGATCTATCAGATCTGTCCACGACATAGTAACGCTTCCCAGATGTTTGACTCTGAGATAATCAACCAGTTCTTTTTTTAAAAAAAAAAAAAAAAACTAAGGCTTCTCTCGCTCCAAGGTGGATGAGGTGCCACAGACCCTCATCTTGGGCCTTGATTTCTTCTTAACCTATTTCACCCTTGTTAGGATGTAGAACCAGCAGACAGACTGCCGGTGTAGTTTGCCTTATGCCTTGCACCCCTCTCCCCTACAGTCCAGGACCCCAGGATTGTGGATGGTTCTCTGAGAATCTGGTGAAAGCTCAGAACACTCTGCCCAGGAAAATAAATGCACACATATAAAATTTGGCACATAATTTTGTGAATGTCGAAAGATAATTTACATAACATTACCTACACTGTTATCCTGTCAACCGTAGAGTTCCGAATAAGTCTTCAGAACCTTAACTCAGATATTACAGTGAAACTACATTTACTATTTTTCCCAATACATAATTCTTTACTCTTAAGCATTTTCTCATTTCTTAGTGTTTGATGGAGTTGAGTGAGTTTTACAAATTTTAATGACTTGCAGACGTGTAGCAAGTTGGAATCACTTCTATTCCAGGGTGTTCCATTTTGCAACCTTTGATGTTAATCTGTTTCTCCCTCCAACTGTTCTGTATGTTGACGTAGCTGAGGATCCCCTTATAACACTCCATAATTGTTGAGTTGAATCGAAATGAATGATGAACTTCTTTCCTAGTAGTGCATATCCCCTAGCATGACTGCTCCCAGTGAAAAAAGATACTGTATATAGATAGATGCTAATCTTCCTAAGGAGCAGATGCCCTGCTGGGGTCATTGACAAGAGGGATTTTCCATCTGCGTGAAAGAGAGTTCCACCATCCAGCACTCAGTCAGTAGTTGAGATCCTATTAAGACAAACTCCTGGGGTCTGTGCTTAGACTAGAGCTTGGTTGTACTGACTATTGCTTGAAGTGGTGCATGGCTGAGATGTATAATGCATTTGTGTTTATCCACTCATTGATTTGTTGTTCAGTTGCTCAGTTGTGTCCAGCTCTTTGCAACCTCATGGACTGTAGCATACCAGGCTTCCCTGTCCTTCCCTATTTCCCAGACCTTGCTCAAACTCATGTCCCAATTGAGTTGGTGATGCCATCCAACCATCTCATCCTCTGTCATCCCCTTCTCCTCCTGCTCCCTCAATCTTTCCCNGGACTGTAGCATACCAGGCTTCCCTGTCCTTCCCTATTTCCCAGACCTTGCTCAAACTCATGTCCCAATTGAGTTGGTGATGCCATCCAACCATCTCATCCTCTGTCATCCCCTTCTCCTCCTGCTCCCTCAATCTTTCCCAGGATCAGGGTCTTTTCCAAATCTGTCAGCTGTTCACATCAGGTGGAGCTTCAGCTTCAGCACCATTCCTTCCAGTGAATATTCAGGGTTGATTTCCTTTAGGATGGACTGGTTTGATCTCCTTGCAATCGAAGGGACTCTTGAGTCTTCTCCAGCACCATCGTTAGAAGGCATCAATTCTTTGGTGCTCAGCCTTCTTTATGGTTCAACTCTCAAGTCCATACATGACTATTGGAAAAACCATAGCTCTGATTATACTGACCTTTGTCAGCAAAGTGATGTCTCTGCTTTTTAATATGCTCTCTAGGTTTGTCATGATTTTGCTTCTAAGACGCAAGCGTGTTTTAATTTCATGGCTGCAGTCACTTTCCACATTGATTTTGGAGCTCAAGAAAATAGTGTCTGTCACTGTTTCCATTGTTTCCCCATCTATTAGCCATGAAGTAAATGGGACCAGATGCCACGGTGTTAGCTTTAGTTTTAAACCGGCTTTTCACCTTCTTCAAAAGGCTGTTAGTTCCTGTTCACTTTCTGCCTTCAGGGTGGCTTCATCTGCATATCTGAGCTTATTGTTATTTCTCTTGGCAGTCTTGATGCCAGCTTGTGCTTCATCCGCCTGGGCATTTCACATGATGTACTCTGCATATAAGTTAAACAAGCAGGGTGATAGTACACAGCCTTGACATACACTTTTGCCAGTTTTTGAACTCACTGAGTAGCTGCGGTTTATTAGACAGCAAGGCAGGGCATGATGTACATTTTTAGTCTACAGAGATTATTTTTTGGTCATTCAGTATGAATGATCAAATTTTTTAAAAACAGGCCTTAACTAAATGCCAGCTTCTAACAATGTCAAAATAATTACATGTCCGTTAAGTTTTGTGTTGTAGGGCATCTCAGTTGGCCTTCTCTATCTTAATCAATCCTACAGTTATTTTCTCAGTTTCCCAAGTTGTGTCACTGATTTTACTTGAAAAGGACAAAGCCAGTGTTTGCAGTAAGCTGTAACACACTGTAAGAGAAGCAGCATGGCAGTCCTCGTTTTACCAACGCTTCCTTGAAACCATCATTAAAATTAACATCATGCAGCTTAAACAGCGGAGAAGGCAATGGCAGCCCACTCCAGTACTCTTGCCTGGAAAATCCCATGGATGGAGGAGCCTGGAAGGCTGCAGTCCATGGGGTCGCTACTAGTCGGACACGACTGAACGACTTCACTTTCACTTTTCACTTTCCTGCATTGGAGAAGGACATGGCAACCCACTCCAGTGTTCTTGCCTGGAGAATCCCAGGGACGGGGGAGCCTGGTGGGCTGCCATCTGTGGGGTCACACAGAGTCAGACACGACTGAAGTGACTTAGCAGCAGCAGCTTAAACAAAGATGACACTATCCCTTCAGAATTTAGGAGAAGTGTTCATTGAAAATAATTCAGGAGTGTGAAGTGCTCTATGAAGAGTATTTGCTGGTCTGCATTGGCATGTGGTCACGGGGAGGTGAAGACAAGTGTCAGGGAGTCAGTATCTTCACCAGGCCTCTTGACTTCGGATATAGGGTCCAAGGCAACAGAATATTTGAGAGAAAGCCCATGAGGATGGTAATGATACGAAATGAGTTTGAAAGTAAATAGGAAGAAACAGTGACATACGGCCAAACCTACTGTGAAAATAAGTTTTTGGCAAGCAGAAGACAAATTTGCAGCACTTTCTCTTCTTCAAGACAGTTTTGTGTTTAATCATCCGTGAACATTTTGGAAACTTTGAGTGTTGCATTTGGCTTATGATGGGGAACAAAAATAAATTGGCTGTGATGGCTGATTTCACTTCTTTTTGAGTAGCCTCACTGTGTTTTATGGTAACTCCTCCAAGGAAAGTGACAGATAGGAAGCAGCTGATAGCTCAATGAGGAGGTGCAGCATAAAGCCGACACCGAGTCTTTGCAAAATCGAATGTTTCTATTGCTGATCACAGCTGTTTCTGCTGGTTGTCTCTTACACATGTGTGACATGCTCACACACACGTGCTGGAGGCTGCATCCTCAGGTCAGATGCTCAGTTGCAGAGAGCCAGGCTGTCACTTTAGAGTAGAGAATACGCTCTGCTCCAGCTGAGACTGGCAGGTTCCTAGAGGACATGCCGCTGCCAGAGACTGGAAATGCCTCTCGAGGGGGACAGGGGTCCCCTCCGTGCTCTGACCTTGGCCTGTCTCCCCCGCCCCTTCTGCACCACCCTGAGCATCACATCACAGCCCCTGGGTT
>SJYV01030941.1:224335-261625 GCA_006410875.1 Neotragus pygmaeus
CCCGCCTCAGGCTGTCCTGCTGGTTCTTGGGCATCTTGTCCGCACCCACCCGTCAGTCTCACTCATCAGCATGACGCGCCCATCTGCCCTCCCCAGGCTGTGCGTCGAAACACAAAACACAGATCTTAGTAAAGTTACAAAGTCAGAGGCATTTGGGTTCATAGTAATCTTAAGTGGGTCATATAGGGCTACAGAGGAGAGGTGTGAAATTTCCATCTTTCACCTAACATGGAAAAGGTGTAAATCCACTTCCATAAATTAAATGAGGTCCTCATTTTGCACCCTGTAAACTCTTTCATAATGCTGTTAAGGGCTAGCAGAATCTCAGCAGGGGCCACTTCAAAGAGCAGTTCCTCGAGTTCTCTAGAACGAATGTTCCTCCACAGACAGCGAGGTGTGTTCACGTGTGTGTGTGGGGCGTGACCCAGCACCCTCTGTGTCCTCAGTCAGCGTTGGCTTGTGGGATGCAGGGCACACGGGGACGCTTCCTGGCCTCGGAAGGGCGCCTGTCCTGCGCGCGCCCTGGGTGCTCTTCCCTTCCCGCGCCGCCAGCAGCAGCCGAGCCCCGGCCCTGAGTCTTCCCGGGCAGCGCCCCGGGGGAAGGACTCACGCGGGTGCGGCGTTGCCACCACTTTCGGGAGCGGTTCTCAGACCCGTTTGACGTTCGTGTGGGTGCTGAGCCAGTGACCCGCTTCCGGCTGTGTGACCCGCTTCTCAGCAGTGCAGCTCCCAAGTCCACCTCCTCCCCACCCGCATCAGCCCACGCGGAGCTGGCCTGGTGATGTCTCACGGTGATGTCTCACCTGCGCCCGCCACCTTGCTCTCCAGCCTCCCGGGTGGAGGGCCCCAGAGGAGGAAGGCGTTTTCCCTCCCAGTTTCTGGCCCGGCAGCGTTCAGCTCTTTCTGTCCGTGACCCCCAGGCAGCGGCGCAGGCAGCCCGTCCCCTGACAGCCCTCCCGCATGCACCTCGTCTCAGGCAGTTTCCAGGGCCAGCGGCACCTCCCGGTCCCCCTGAACAGTGCCTGCGGCCGCCTCCCAGCACCCCATCAGGTGGTTCCCTCGCTTGGCCCGATTCTACCCAGGAGGCGTCTCTACCATCCAGTGAGTTCAGCCACACCGTCTCTGACAGTGATTCCCCGGCCTTTGGGGGAGACCCCTTTCCATGCTTGTTCCTCCCGTGAGTTCCCTCAGCCAGCACTCATAGCTGTCAGTGTTCTCCTTTTTTGCTCCTCAGTGAGTTCTCTGCACCTCCACTCTCCTGTTCATACCGTAATTCTTCGTCAAACTTTTTAAACCACGGGGTGGTTGCTGTCTCCTGAGGGGACCCTGGCCATGCAGATGCCCGCTACCAGTGTCCCAGCTCCACCCCACCCCACCCACCGTACGGAGTCTTCCAGGCCCAGCCTACAGGACCGCGCACTCAGTTATTCCCCTGACACTCTGCGCCTACTGGCCAGCAGGCCCTGGGTTAAGGAAGACAGAACTGCAGCCCGGCACTTGCTGAAACACTAGAAAAGGAGAAAACCAAATAGTGTAGTATATTGAGTTTGTGTGAGTGTGCGTGTGTGTGGGGTGGGAGGTGGGAGTAATGTGGACAAAACTTAAAGAGAAACTTGAGAATTTTAGTGTCCTCTAGGAGCCCAAGGGGATAGATAGATGGCATGGCAATTCATGGAATTGATAGATCCTTACCACTTTTAAGTCATGTCCATAATAGAAGAAGTATTAATAACAAAATGTGGTTTTCTTTTGTTCTACTTCATTTGTGAATATTCTTTCTCTTTCCGCAAAGACCTTGAGCTGGGTAGGGTGTCTCAACGCACCTCATCTCTGAATTCCTAAGGGCAGGAACCGTCACATAGTAGGTGTGCATTGAATGTTAGTTGACTAGAGGCCAGTCGCACAGAATTGATGTTCTCTGTTTTGTAAATACTCTGCAAAGTCAAAGTCAGCCAGTGTCTTCTTATGTTGACAGTTCATAAGCGATTACGTGCAGTTGTTTTTGTCCTTGAAATGTGGACAGAAAGGTTGTTCACGAGCTTAGGATTTTTGTGCTTCCTCTCCAGCCATTTACAGATAACATCAGCCTCGTCAGGTGTGTATCACAGCATGTGAGGTGTCTTTTAGACCTCTAATTCTCAGGGATCCCTGTGGTGCAGACATGGAAATGGAGGTTGGCTCACTTACCCGTGGCAATACTGATAGGATGTGGCTGAGTCCTGGCTTGGAGTCCAGGTTGATACAAAAGCTCTTGTGTTCCCACTTAACTGCCCAGATCTCACCACACGTGGCCCTGTGGTCAGTCATGCGCCTGCCCTACTTGTGTGAACACACATACACATCACCCCAGAGCCTTTGTTTCTCTTCAGAGCCACTCCCACCTGCTTCCTTGTCCTAGAAACACAGCCCTCTGGCTCCCTCGGGCACTGTGACATCCAGGTACAAGTAGAAAAGGATTGGAAAACTCAAGAGAAGGCCAGGAGTCTCTTTCCTTCACTTCATGGGTTCAAAAATCTCTCCTCCTCCCCAAATCCAGCCACTTGCTGAACAGTTGATACCGGTACATGTTATGGGGAAACTTAAGCTAAAATAAAGCCCAGGGGAGCAGGTATGCATCTTTAACCTCTGACCCTTGTCTTCTCTTCTTCCCAGGTGCTGTTACCCCCGTACGATGACGCCACTGTGAATAGCACCACCAAGGAGCCGCCGCCCCCGTACGTGTCTGCCTGAGCCTGGAAGTCGGGTGGAGCGAGAGCAACAGCCAAGCTTTTCATTCATCAGAGCAATAGTTCTTTAATTTTTCTTCTGAGATGAGCTCTCTGAGCTTATTTGTCGCAGAAATGCTACAGTTTAAAATTTTAGATTTTAAGTTGAAACTCTGTAGTTTGAAACCTATGCTTTAGCTGGAGCACTGTGATAGTAGCTGTAGAAATTCTCTCTGTGGGGCGGGGTGCTTTATTGTCCCTCTGCTCACTATTCCTACATATGGTCAAAATAAACTCACCTTCCGGGTTGCTGACATCAGCAAATTCACTGTTTTGGCAAACTTGTCTCTGCTCCCAGTAATCCTTTGTTAAAGTATTATTACAATGGAGGATCTGATAGGTAACAACTCAGTCCAATCCCTTCCACTCCTAGATATCCTCCCAAGGAAAAACTCTTTGTGTCTTTGGATTTACAGCCNAATAGGGATTGCATTGAATCTATAGATTGCTTTGGGTAGTATACTCATTTTCACTATATTGATTATTCCAATCCATGAACATGGCATGTTTCTCCATTTATTTGTATTGTCTTTGATTTCCTTCATCAATGTTTTATAGTTTTCTATATATAGGTTTTTTGTTTCTTTAGGTTTATTTATTAGAATTTATTAGATTTATTCTCATTATTTGAAGCAAAGCCTATGGGAAGTATGTTTTGTTTATCTTTTTCTACAGATTAGGTAACTGAGGCTTAAAGAGATTAAGTGATTTGCCCAGAATCATTGTAGTAGTTAGTTTCTGCTACCAAAATATATGTGTTTTAAAACAATGAACACTATTTGGCATAATTCTTTGGCTTGTCTGTGATTCTTCTGGACTGAGATGACCTGGCATGGGCTGAATGGTCAAGGATGGCCACACTCTCACCTCTGGGCATTCACTGGGACTGTGGGACAGCTGGTCCTCACTATGAGTAGTCACTAATCCTCCAGGACACCAACCTATGCCTGTTGACATGGTGGTAGAGGAGTTCCTATGAGTGGCCAAATCCAGATACCCAAGCATTTTTCAAGTTTCTGCTGCTGTTATGTTTGATAATGTCCTATTGGTTATGTAAAGTAAACCATGCTGGACCAAGATCTTATTCAAGGGGTGGAGAAATAGATCCCACCTCTTGATTATAAGAGTGGCATAGTCATGTTGCAGGGGGGCTTGCATATAGGGATGGGAAAAATTTGTGACCATTTGCAATCTGTCCTAATCACAAAACCAATAAGTAGCCAAAATGGTATTGAAATTTAGATGTTCTCATTGAAAAGTCACACAGCATTATGGAAACATGTTATGATAGTCTTCTTTGGATATCTTAATGCTTTGGGGAATTTTTTTCAGTTTTATATAATGAATATTAATTACTATGAGAATTAATGTAGCAAAAAGAAAAAACTACTGTGAATGTATTTAGATGCTTTAGGCATTTTGAATAAAAGGCTGATGTCACAGGCATCACACTTTAACCTTCTGTAGCACATCTTCTGGTTTCTCAACCTCTGAGGTGTCTACAGAGTTGACTACAGACTCTTAAATGTCACTATGAGTTATGGCATAGTATCTTATGTGAACTCTGTCAGAGACAGCAGAGAAGCAGCCCTTTTATTTCCACCTGAGTTTCTCATGTGAGCCAAACCCATGTTGTCTGAGCTGCTCTCTACTGTATAACTATCCCATCACCAATGGAAATGCAAAGAAATAACCAAAGAACCTGTAAGACTGAAACTAATTGCCTTGTCTCCACTAAGCTTTGGGAGGCTAGGTTTAGAAATAGCCTTATACTGATTCTTCACATTGTGTGCACTTAAAGTGTTTTATAAATAGAAGTGGTAAGTTCATACATTTATTCTTCTTCAAATATTTATTGGGTGCCCATTATGTGCTGACGCTTGAGACAGAGTCCTTGGCCTCAGAGAGCTTCCATTCAAATGAAGGAAATAGACAATTAATAAGTTAACAGAAAATAGACAATTGAACAGTTGAATGTGATGAGGTGGAGGGCCACTAACGCAGCCACTGTAGACTGAGAGTGGTCAGGGAGTGCCTCTCTGAGGAAAACACTAGAGCAAGAACTTACATATGTATGTACATACTAAGTCGCTTTAGTCATGTCTGACTCTCTGTGATCCCATGAACTGTAGCCTGCCAGGGTGCTGGCCATGGGGTTCTCCAGGAAGAACTTAAAGGATGACAATGAGCTGGTCCCATGAAGTGCTGGGAATGGGGCATTTCAGGGAGAGAGAAAAGCAAATGCATGGGCCTGGAAGCCGGTAAGGGCTTGCTTGTGTGTTGGAGAAACAGACACAAGGCATGTGCTCCCCCTTGTTCCTTCTCCACCATGTCCCTGCCTCAGCTGGTACAATGGCCATGGAGGAAAACACAGGATTAGATCAAGCAAAGTTAGTCAAAATGTGGCAGATGAAACTATCACTTTTTAAAGTTAGAAACACAACTTGTTATTCAAAATAGTATTTCTTCACATCTTTGACAACTTACACCATCAACAACAGTATTCATGAGATAGGTGATCATTTCTTCATTAAGACTCTAATACCTAATTGTGGTTTTAATATTAGTGAATGTCTGTTAGAGCTCTTTTCCATCCAACGGTACTGAATAAATCTGTATGTGACTGTCACTCAGTAATTATACATGATAAAATCATGTACTATGAATGTTTAAATTTGAAACTGAGTAAAAAGCATAAAACTTATAGCTTGATTTTTTTTGTCTTGCAAAGCAATAGACTCACTTAAAAATTTTCTTGACATAAACATTTTTTCCACAAAGTGTATTTTTGATGTCTTCCTGCTTCTTCTATAATTATTCTGTACTTCGTCAGTGAAAGGAGTGTCTGCCTTATTGCTCCTTTTAAAAGACCTATGCTATTTTCCTATATTTTGGACATACAAAATGCCCTTGATTCCACAAGTATTTATTGAGTATCTCTCTATGCCCAACCTTGGGGTAGGTATAGGGAATACAATGGCAGAATGTTTATCCCCTTGGACATGCCATTCTCTGCCTCTTAGGGCAAGCTTCCAATTACAAACAGTTTCACATTTTCTACTCTCTTAAAATTCTTCAGTATTACCAAACTAGCTTCTATAGCAGTTTATCCCCAACCTTACATGATAAACAGAGAAATATTATTTTACCACCTATTCTCAGAGACGAAATATAAAAACTGAAGTGAAAGCAAATTCCTACCTAAACAAAAATTTCTCTCAAACCCAGTTTTCAAAGTGATAGGCCCTGACATCAAGTGCATGGGAGGGACCAAATGCAGGTGGTCCTGCCGACTCTCTACATGTACTAAGTACTCATACTGTCAGTGTGTAATGGAACAGACAGCCCTACTGAAAAGGAGCTGCACATGTTGACTGGGGCATTAGAGTTTAAGCCTCAGTCTTATTTTTAAAACACATTTTTATTTATTATGTATTCATTTTTGGCTGGGTGAGGTCTCTTTTGCTGCATGGGCGAGTGGGGGATACTCTGTGGTTCTGTGCAGAGGCTTCTCACTGCGGTGGCTTCCCTTGTTGTAAGGCACAGGCTCTAGGTGCACAGGCTCAGTGGTTGTAGCACATAGGATTAAGGATCTTCTTGCACCAGGGATCGAACCTGTGTCCCCCTGCATTGGCAGGTGGATTCTCAACCACTGGATCACCAGGGAAGTCCCAATCTTAAAGGCCTGGTCTGCAATCTAATTTCTGGAACTCTTACATCTCAGAGATATAGAAACCAAGGTAGTAAGAGGACTCAGTTGTGTGACCCATCCCACTTGGGTCCCTGAGGTCAGAAGCTGATCAAGAGCCTCATTATCTATTGGCAGGTTTAGCTAATAGAGGAACATTTATTAGCTAGGTTAGCTGGCAGGAAGCTGGAATCTGATTCTGGCTGTGTGTGTGTTTTTCTCAATAAAATGTCTACCTTTGCTAGGACTGCTGCCAAGAATAAAAAAAAAGTAGGTTGAGGAAAATTGCATGTTTGAATGCAAGTATACTGAATAATACTTCTTTGTCTTAAAGATGTTGCTGCTATTGCTGTTCATTTTTGCTTGAGAAAATTTCTTGTTTTAAAGTGTTCAGTGTTAAGAGGCACTGTGAGAAAATCCAGAATGTGCAATTAAGTAACTCACAAAGCCAGTCAGCAAAAGAAAATAAACTAGCTTCAAAGGTGTTTTTTAAAACTCAGCAATAACGTTTGGCCAGACTTTATTATTACAATCAAATGCTCAGTGGTTGCTAGATGGACAATTTCTATAATTTTAGTCCCAAATGGGAAACCTCTCACTGTGGGAGAATCATGAAGTCATGGTGAAAGCAAACTACAGGTATAGTATAATGAGAGGGGGGTAGTTCTTGATAAAAAATACTGCTTATGAACCTTAAAATGCTATGTGGAGTGAAAGAAGTAGGAACAGAAAAGTGCAGGTGTCCTTTGATATCTGAGGGGGGATTGGGACCAAGATCAGCCCTGGGTACCAAAAGTTTGTGGATTTCCAAAGTCCCATTGTTGCTCCTTCATCGTACTAGTTTCCGCATCTGCAGATTCAATCAACCACGGATCATAAATAAAGTACAATATCTGTGGTTGGCTGAATCTGCCAGTGCAGAAACTGTGGATACCAGGTGACTGTATAAACTATACAGTTTCAATCATATGAAGTCTAAGAACAGAATAAATTTATCACTGACTAGAAAGGGACATGATGGAACTGTCTTGGATGTTGGGAATGCTCTATATCTTGTTTTGGGGGGTGGCTATGGGGAAACAGTGGAAACAGTGTCAGACTTTTTATTTCTTTGGACTCCAAAATCACTGCAGATGGTGACTGCAGCCATGAAATTAAGAGACGCTTACTCCTTGGAAGAAAAGTTATGACCAACCTAGATAGCATACTGAAAAGCAGAGACATTACTTTGCCAACAAAGGTCCATCTAGTCAAGGCTATGTTTTTTTTCAATGGTCATGTATGGATGCGAGAGTTGGACTGTGAAGAAGGCTGAGTGCCAAAGAACTGATGCATTTGAACTGTGGTGTTGGAGAAGACTCTTGAGAGTCCCTTGGACTGCAAGAAGTTCCAACCAATCCATTCTAAAGCAAATCAGTCCTTAATATTCACTGGAAGGACTGATGCTGAAGCTGAAACTCCAATACTATGGCCGCCTGATGTGAAGAACTGACTCATTTGGAAAGACCCTGATGTTGGGAAAGATTGAAGGTGGGAGGAGAAGGGGACGGCAGAGGATGAGATGGTTGGATGGTACTGCTGACTCAGTGGACATGAGTTTGAGTAAACTCTGGGAGTTGGTGATAGACAGGGAGGCCTGGCATGCTGTAGTCCATGGGGTTGCAAAGAGTCGAACACAACTGAGTGATTGAATCAGAACTGAACTATACTTTAGATCCATATATTTTAACATATATAAATTTTGCCTCAATTCAAAATGAATAAAATGGAGCTGAACATTTCACACTTGAGCATTTTAATGTATGTAAGTTATACCTCAATTAAAATAATTAAAATTATACACACACAAAGATGTCTGGTAAATATAGCTAATTTCACACATTATTTTATTTTTCCTGAATTGATATGTAGACAAATGAATGGATCACTTATAATTTAAATAGTTCTTTCTTTTACCAATTTGCCAAATGACATTTTGACTAAACAAGGATTGTGTGTGCTAAGTCACTTCAGTCATGTCCAACTCTTTGCAATCCTATGGACTGTGGCCTACCCAGGCTCCTCTGTCCATGGGATTCTCCAGGCAAGAGTACTGGGGTGGATTGCCATGCCATCCTCTAGGAGATCTTCCCAACTCAGGGATCAAACTCACATCTCTTATGTCTCCTGCATTGGCAGGTGGCTTCTTACCACTAGCATCACCAAAACCTCTATAACCTCACAGAATTTTCTAATTATAACTAGTATTACTGAACTGTGGTTTACATTCTAGATCTTATTAACTATTTATTTAGACCAAATTTATTTTTAAAACTCTCTGAATATTAGTTTTTTCATCTGTACAATAAAGATGATTAAGCTTTCCTGAAGACTGTGAAAGATAAGGTACATTCAGTTCGGTTCAGTTCACTTCAGTTCAGTTCAGTTGCTCAGTTGTATCTGACTCTTTGTGACCCCATGAATCGCACGCCAGGCCTCCCTGTCCATCACCAACTCCCGGAGTTCACCCAAACTCATGTGCATCAAGTCGGTGANAGTGTTCTTGCCTGGAGAATCCCAGGGACAGCGGAGCCTGGTGGGCTGCCGTCTATGGGGTCGCAGAGTCGGACACAACTGAAGAGACTTAGCAGCAGCAGTGGCGGCAGGGTATATATGTTAGTCCTAATCTCCCAATTTGTCCTCCCCCTCCTGCATACATATGTTTGTTCTCTATGTCCATGTCTCTATTCCTGTACTGAACATAGGTTCATCTGCATCATTTTTCTAGATTTCACATGTATGCATTAATATGCAATATTTGTTTTTCTGACTTAATTCACTCTGTGTGACAGATTCTAGGTCCATCTACATCACTACAAGTGACCCAATTTCATCCCTCTTTATGGCTAAGTAATATTTGGACGTGAGTTTGAGTGAACTCTGGGAGTTGGTGATGGACAGGGAGGCCTGGCATGCGGCAATTCATGGGGTCGCAAAGAGTCGGACACGACTGAGCAACTGAACTGAACTGAATATTCCATTATATATATGCACCACATCTTTTTTATCCATTCATCTGTTGATAGACATTTAGGTTGCTTCTATGTCCTGGCTATTGTAAATAGTGCTTCATTGAACATTGGGGTACATGTGTATTTTTGGATTATGCTTTTTTTCAGGGTATATGCCCAGTAGCAGGATTGCTGGGTTGTATGGTAGCTCTATTTTTAGTTTTTTTAAGGAATCTCCACACTGTTCTCCATAGTGACTGTATCCATTTACATTCCCACCAACAGTGGAAGAGGGTTGGTTCTTTTTTCTCCACATCCTCTCAGGATTTATCGATTTTTTGATGATGGCCATTCTGACTGATGTAAACAAATCTAGGGGCTTCTCTGGCAACCCAGTGGTTCCCTGGTACCTCAGCTGGTACAGAATCAACCTGCAATGCTGGAGACCTGGGTTCGATCCCTGGGTTAGGACGATCCCCTGGAGAAGGGAATGGCTACCTACTCCAGTATTCTGGCCTGGAGAATTCCATGGACTATTCCATGGGGTTGCAAAGAGTCGGACACGGCTAAGTGACTTTCGCTTTCGCTTTCATTCTGACTAGTGTGAGGTGACACTTCATTGTAGTTTTGGTTTGTATTTCTCTAGTAATTAATGATGTCGAGCATCTTTTCATGTGCTTTTTGGCCATCTGTATGTCATCTTTGGAGAAGGAAATGGCAACCCACTCCAGTATTCTTGCCTGGAGAATCCCATGGACGGAGGAGCTTGGTGGGCTACGGTCCACGGGTCACAAAGTGTCGGACACGACTGAGCGACTTCACTTTCACTTTTAAGTCATCTTTGGAGAAATGTCTAGTTAGGTCTTTCACCCATTTTTTGATTGGGTTGTTTGTTTTCTTTTGATGTCTCTTGTGGTTTTGATTTGCATTTCTGTGATGGCAAATATTGTTAAGCATCTTTTCACTTGCTTATTGGTTATCTGACTATCTTCTTTGTAGAAATGTTTATTCAGAAACCTTGTCTATTTATTAATTTAAGTTGTTGAATTTAATTTAGAGTCCTTTAATATTCTATATACAAGTCTCTTATCAATCTATGATTAACAAAAAATTTCCCTCATTCTTTTCAAAAAATTTCCCCCAGTCTTTTCTTGACAGTGTCCAGTGAGGTATAAAATTTTTAATTCTGATCAACACCAATTTAACTATTTTCCTTTTGTCATTTTGCTTTCAAAGTCATATCCAAGAAACCATTGCCTAATACAGGGTCATGAGGATTTACTTCAGTGTTTTCTTCCAAGAGGTTAATAGCTTTAGCTATTACGTCTTTGATCCACTTTGAATTAATATTTGTATGTGGTATGAGGTCAGTTCCAAGTTAATTCTTATCCACGCGTCTATCCAGTTGTTCCAGCACCAGTTGAAATTCTTTCCCCCATTAAATGGTCTTGGCACCTTTGTTGAAAATCAATGACCTGTGAATGTGAAGGCTTATTTTTAAACTCTCAATTCTAGTTCAGTCGATTTTATGTCTGTTTTATGCAAGTACTGCGTTACTTTGATTACTGCAGCTTTGAAGTGAGTTTTGAAATTAGGGATTGTGGATGCTCCTACTTTGTTCTCTTTCAAGATTATTTTGGCGACTCTGGGTCCCTTGAATTTCCATATGAACTTTGGCATCAGCTCATTAATTTCTGTAAAGAAGCCAGCTGGGATTTTTGATAAGGATTGTGTTGATTCTATAGATCAGTTAAGGTAGTATTCCATCTAAACAATGCCAAACCTTCATCCTATGAATATGGGATGTCTTCCCATTTGTTTAATATCTTTTCATTTCTTTCAACAATATTTTGTAATTTTCAGAATATAAGTTTTGTACTTGTTAAATCCTTTTCTAAGTGTCTTATTCTTTTTGACGCTATTTCCAATGGAATTGTTTTAATTTCATTTTCAGATTGCATAGAAATATAATTGATTTTTATCCATTGATCTTGTATCCTGAAACCTTGCTGAACTACTTCCTTAGCTCTAATACTTTTTTAGTAGATTCTTTCGGAGTTCTACCTACCAGATTGGGCTTCCCTGGTGTCTCATTGGTAAATCCACCCACCAATGCAGGAGACACGGGTTCAGTTCCTGGATTGGGAAGAGCCCCTGGAGAGGAAATGGCAACCCACTCCAGTATTCTTGCCTGGAGAATTCCATGGACAGAGGAGCCTGGTGGGCTACAGTGCATGAAGTCACAAAAGAGTCGGACACAACTGAGCAACTAAGCCACCACCACCACTTACCAGATCATGTTTTCTGCAAATATAGTCTTACTTTTTTACTTCCAAGCTGGGTACCTTTTATTGCATTCTCTTGCCTTGGCTAGAACATCTAGTCCAGTGCTAAACAGAAGTGGTGAGAGAGCATGTCCTTGTCTTGTTCCTGATCCCAGAGGAAAAACTTCCAGTATGTTAGTTGTGTATTTTTTGCAGATGTTCTTTACTAGATTGAAGAAGTCTCCTTATACTTCTAGTTTGTTGGGTGTTTCTATCATGGAGTGTTGAATTCTATCAAATACTTTCCCAGCATCTACTGAGATCATGTGGTTTTGGTCTTTTATTCTGGTGATGTGGTGTAGTACACTGACTGATTTTCAGAAATTTTTCTGACATATTCTCTGCTCCATAGTCTGGAGTTAGTGGTGAAGCAGTGTTGGTCCGTGCCCTCTCATTAGGCCTCGCCAGGATGCTGAAGTGTCTTAGAACTTTTGCTTTAACTAAAAGAAAATTTCAGTTCTTTCACACTTTTATTATTGCATCTTCTTTTCAATATCCTTTTGTTCACAGATAGTGTTCATGTAGCCAGTAATGTTCTGGCAGTTTCTGTACTGGGGAATTGCTTTGTCAATTCTTGCTTTAAATGAGACAAGACATTTCCATTGCTTCTTTTCAGAGTGTGCTCTACCAACAAAAAAATCGTTCACTTTATTGCCTTACATCTTATTTTTCTCCATCATATGATTTATTGTGGCTCTCAGGAGTTCACTGCCTTATTCCTTATTCTTTCCACTGGACCATCTGTAGTGTTGGACGCTGGTAATAACTGTGTCCCAGTTATTTTCTCCAGCAAGACAGAACGTAGAAAAGTTCTGACTTCTGATATTTTTGTTATTCTTGAGTTCTGCCAGCATGCTGGAGAATTTTATAGGACAGATACACATACTCATTGCCCAAGTCTCCTGCAGTCTGATTTAACACCAGGCAACCAATGCAGACAGAGAGACTCAGCACTGGCAAAAGGTGAGAAGGCAGTGAGCTGAGTGTCACAGATACGAGGCTATTGGCTTCTAATAGCAGACTGCTTTGTGCCAATTCCTGGGCTTCAGGAGGAAAGAGGCAGCAATCTGTGTTGCTGAGCGATGCTTCTATACACAGCAGGTCCATCCTCCACTTCAAAAGTGGAAGTAGTCTCCAGGGAGATGGGCAACATTTCAGCCTTGTCAATATCCAAGAACACAAGTCAGATTTCCACTTGATCTTGCCCAAGTTTTAAGGCTCCCCAGTCCATCTTCCTATCTCATTTTTGATAAGCAGCCTTATAAGCCCGATTTCACAAAAGACTACTATAAATTCCAAGTTAAAGCCAGAGCAGCCCAGTCTCTTCCACAGCATGGCCAAGGGAAGATGGTAAACAAACTAAAGAGGGCCTGGTCCCTGCCTTCTGGAGCCCCTGGTCCAAGTTCAAGGTCACAGCAACACATTGGAGTCCGCTTTCCAAGGTAGGATATGTTTATTTAGAAATCATTTCACTTGGGGTGATGGTGCCATTAGCCAGCCTGTCCTCAAGGGGACCCTCTGACATGGAACCTGCTGTCCACGTTGAGGGGCATCTGGAAGGAAGCCCCCCCTGCCCCGCCAGGTGTGAGGGTGCCTCACCCAAGGCTGGAGTGGAAACCCAGCCACTGCCTCTGCAGCGCTCCGCTCTCTCCCTCCTCTTCTGCTCTGACCATTTGGAAGGTGGCCCAAAGGAGGGAAGACTCCTCTCCCAGGTGAGACTCTCTGCCCTTCTACTCGAGTGGGATGGGGACGAGCTCCAACAGTTTACATGGGACTCACACATCAGGCCCCTTCGTGGATCCCAGCTTTGTCATGGCAAAGGGGCTTGCATAACTCAATGAAGCTATGAGCCATGCCATGCAGGACCACCCAAGACGGATGTGTCATAGTGGAGAGTTCTGACAAAACATCGTCCGTTGGAGGAGGGATTGGCAAAGCACTCCAGCATTCTTGCCTGGAAGCTTGCGTGGGACAGAGGAGCCTGGCGTGCTACAGTCCACGGGGTCGCGAAGAGTTCAACACGACTGAGCACACACACCATCAGCAGCCTCCTAGAGAAATCCAGGGCGAGGGAGGTGACGTCGCAGTTCTAGGTTCTTCTTCGTGTTCTGCAGATCTTGCCTGGTATGGCTCTATCTTGTCAACAAAAGCGATGTTTCCATTATCAATAAGGAAAAAAAAAATCAGTACAAGATTTATTTTAGGTTGCGAGTTCTGTGAGCCAACCTGTCTGCTCTTTGTTTTGCTTATATGCTGGTCCTCTTCTGTTTGGTAGTCTCATTTTAATCTGCCCTCTAGGAAGGATTCTAATTCAACACAAAACAAAAAGTTCTACTGTTTACAAGGAACAAATGAAACAGGCAAAGTCTGTATTTGAGGCTCTTCATGAATGTGAGGTCTGGGTCAAACGATTGCCCTCCCACCTCCATCCTTACTTCACAATAGACTCCCCCCCTGCTGGAGACAGAGAAGTGAGTTGAACTGCAAATAGCTATCAAGGGCTAAATCGTTTCAACAGTTAACAAATTCCAACTAACTCAAGAGACCCGAGATCCTACACACCTCCGTTCTTGTCTGCTTGTGTGAGTGCCCACGTAAGAACTGGAATCATAGCCCCATACTTTTTATGAATAAGGCTCTCTACACTAAGCCAGTAGTAGAGCCTCTGGTAGAAAAGGCAAGTTTGGACTTTGCCTAGCAGCCTTTATTATTATCGAATTGCATTCACCCCCAAAGGTAACTGGGAAATGAACACCATTGTTTTATGCTGACGATATTTCAGGATACTGAACTCACTTTTGCTTCTCCTTTTTTTTTTTTCTTTTTCTGGCAGACCTGAAGATCATTTCACAAGGTAGAACAGCTCACTGACCTATTTGACTTGGCCCTAGGCATACTTTGTACAGAGACTTCTTCTGGGGAATTCTGATAGAACTCCCTGGGGCAAAACATCCGTCTTAGTTGGCATACACCAGAATCACAGAAGTCTTTTACTAAATTACAATTCGTTAACATTTGGAAGGATTTCGGAATTGCTATTGTTTTCCTGGTAAATTACTGGATCATACTGGTGTCTTGGAATAAGGCAATGCATTTAAACTGTAAGTTTCCATAACCTGTAACTCAACTTCCCCAGCTCCTAAGGGATTTTCACTGGCTCAGACTCAGGAAGAAATTTTCATTTGTGGGATCCAAGACTTCAGAGACCAAATATTTCCTGAAGGCTTTCCGACCTCCACCTACCTCCTCCCAAAGACATACAAAGAAACTATTTCTGATCAGTGCAGGTAGCCAAGAGTGCCCAGTGTGCCCAAGGTACAGGAATCCAGTATTCTTTCTTGGCTTCATGAACACCACTGAGCTGCCTTGATGGCTTGAGTATGTTGACCCCTTGCCTTATGGCTAGAATTTTAATTACCCATCTGGAGCTTTTCTGAAGAATCACTTTTGTACACGTGTTTTCATTCATATTCCAGAAACCAAATCATCAAATAAGAGTGATGGTTCGGTGTCAGGCAGCTAAGAGTACTTAAATGATCAGACTCTGGCACCAGATGTTTTGAAACTTGTTGATTCTACTGCCTCTCCCCCATAGCTTGTTAAAACCTGAACTGAGTGGCCGGGTTAATGGTTTGGGGTTATAATTTTGGCGTGGTTATTAGAAGATGTCCTAGCCTGTTGGCTTCCCTGGTGGCTCAGACAGTAAAGACTGCCTGCAAGTCCGGAGACCCAGGTTCGATCCCTGGGTTGGGCAGATCCCCTGGAGAAGGAAAATGGCAACCCACTCCAGTATGCTTGCCTGGAGAATTCATGGACAGAGGAGCCTGACAGGCTACAGTCCACGGGGTTACAAAGAGTCAGGACAACTAACACACTAGCCTGATGTACAGACCCCCACTCACCCCAGCTGGCCAGAAGCAGGGAGAGCTGGCAGACTGGCAGTGCCAGGCCCTTTCCCTGCCACGTACCAGCCCTGTCTCCTGCATCCCTCCAAAATCCCCCGGGGGACCTCTAAGGTCGTGTTCCCTTCACTTTACCAAACTGCAAACATCTTTGCCCATAATTTCAAAAGTCTGGCCTGGACCAGACCTTCTCTGCCCCTTCAGGGTGGGAACCCTGTTTCCCTTCCCTCCTGGCATCCTGACTCCCCTCCCCACCCGAGGGCCTGGTCTCTGGCCAGTGGACGCTCTGTTAATATGAACTGGCAGCGGTGCTCTGGGCACTGCCAAGACAGCTCTGGCACTTGTCACCAATTACCCCAATTCTCGCCACTTTCTTCTTCATCGTCATCGTCGAACAACCGATCATGCCCCTCGGTTCAGGACACGGGACCCTATCACGCCTGCCTTCCTCCAGGAGATGCTCTCCATCGCACCGCCCCAGCCCCCACGCCAAGCCNCCAATTACCCCAATTCTCGCCACTTTCTTCTTCATCGTCATCGTCGAACAACCGATCATGCCCCTCGGTTCAGGACACGGGACCCTATCACGCCTGCCTTCCTCCAGGAGATGCTCTCCATCGCACCGCCCCAGCCCCCACGCCAAGCCCCCAGAGCTCCTAGCTGTTCCCGAGCCCGCGGCTCCCGACCCCGGGAGTCAGATCCTCCCCTGGGCTCGNAGCTTCGCATGGTACTGTTTCATGTGGAATGAGAGTGGCCTAAGATCCATGTGAATATACACACCCTGTCAGAACACTGATAGTGTCTTCGGACTCCAAGAGCAGTGAGAGATTTCCACCCTGGAAACTTAGTTTCTTCCCCAAGAATCTGTTTCTAGCCAAGGTCAATACAAGATGCTGCCATTCAACCCATCAGTGAACCCAGCAACCTTCAGGTCACCTGTGGTTCTCCTGTGTCATGACTCCCACCTCTACCCAATCCATCAACGAGTCCCATCAAGCCTATCACCAAATTTACTTTCAGTTTCCCTGGCTACCTCCATTTTCGTTACCTCCATCACCATCTCTTTCTTGAACTACTGCCCCCTAGTGGCTCACCGGTTCAGTTCAGTTGCTCAGTTGTGCCTGACTCTGAACTCCATGGATTGCAACACGCCAGGATTCCCTGTCCATTACCAACTCCCAGAGCTTGCTCAAACTCATATTCTGGAGTTGGTGATGCCGTCCAAACATCTCATCCTCTGTCGTTCTCTTCTCCTCCTGCCCTCAATCTTTCCCAGCATCAGGGTCGTTTCCAACGAGTCAGGTGGCCAAAGTATTAGAGCTTCAGCTTCAGCACCAGTCCTTCCAATTAATATTCAGGATTGATTTTTTTTAGGATGGACTGTTTGGATCTCCTTGCAGTCNGGATTCTCCAGGCAAGAATACTGGAGTGGGTTGCCATGTTCTCTTCTAGCAGATCTTCCTGACCCAGGGATTGAACCTATGTTCCTTACATCTCCTGCATTGGCATTCAGGTTCTTTATCACTTTCCCATCTGGGAAGCCCTGAAAGATAATACAGGTATCAGATAGATTGAGATGAGTAACAGTGGTGTTTGAATAGAGGTCATGGCTTAGACAAAGCCATGGTTAAACAGGCTTCCTACTACTCAAACTTTTCCACATTAGTGACCAACGTACAGACTCATAAGGAAGAGAGAAGACCTCAGGCCAAGTGTAAGAATATTCCATGCATGTGTATTACACTTCTCTCAGTCTATCTGATGCCACTGACTTCCCTTGGAGAGGAATCATTGTGAAGGCAGCGAGGAGGCTGCAATTCTCTTATTAAAATTATTTGGAGGGAGTGGAATTTCTGTTACATAACATCATGCAGGTTTGAGTGAAGAAGGAGATGATCTTTCCCCAAAACAGTGTTCAAATGAAATGTATCAGAGCAATTCTGATTTCAAATTTAAACAATCATGATTCAGGATATGACTGTATGTGCATTCCAAACTTTAAAATAATGTAAAGGATAATATCAGAAGTAATTTAGAAAACTCAAACCCATTTCTTAAAGTTTTCTTTTTTCTTTAGCCCAACACTTTTTTCTCCAAGAACAAAGTGAGATTTTGATCATTCTTACAGCTTTTATATTTTTCTTTTATGTGATCTTTCAAAATGATTCATGAAAATTTAAAGTCTCACTAGCAAAATGTATCATCACAATTAAACTTAGCTGCATTATCCTTTTTAGCCAGAAAGTCAGTAAACATCATTCTGCACAATGTTAATATATCCATATAATATCCAAAGACATAGTATGTCATCTAGAACATTATGCAAATACAAGAATATTTTTTCTCTTCAAAACCACACATATAAGAGATTTTGTATGGATTTTTTAATCATTTCTTATTAATTTAAGCTACATTTTGGGTTGTATGAAGTAAAAATGCTTTTGCTTTCTTAACACCACTGACTTTTTAATCACCCTAGTAGGGCTTTCAATATCATAATTTACTGTTTAAACATTTAGAGATTGCTTTTGTAACTATAAACTTTGGAGTTTTACAGAAGATTTCTTACTTTTTCACAAAGACCCAAGAAACACAATATTATTTTTGCTTCTCTGATGACTTCATATTTGAGGACTGAAACTGAATTATCTCTTTCAGTTCAGTTCAGTTCAGTCGCTCAGCCGTGTCCAATTCTTTGCGACCCCATGAATCGCAGACACCAGGCCTCCCTGTCCATCACCATCTCTCGGAGTTCACTCAGACTCACATCCATCGTGTCCATGATGCCATCCAACCATCTCATCCTCTGTCGTCCCCTTCTCCTCCTGCCTNTTTTTTTTTTTCCTTCTATTTTTAAAATTGAGATATAGTTGATATACAGTAGCTCCCCATTTTTAAAATCAGCTGATTAGCAACCGTAATCCCCTTTTGCTGTGTAATGTAACATATCCACAAATTCTGGGGATTAGGACATGGACATCTTTGGAGGGACATTATTTTGCACATCCCAGGGCTTAAGAAGGAGTTCCAGGTCAGGACCACCAGTACAGCTTTATTCTTATTAACACCCCCTCCAGTGTGTGCATAGTAGCCCATTCAAGAGAGAACACCCATTAAACTTCCTCCAAAATCTCTGCTGCAGCTCACATCTCTCCCTGAATCCCTTTGTCCATGGAATGATCTGGGAGAAGGGGGGCAGGAGTAGTACTGCACACACTTCGCTTGTCAAGTAAACTTAGAATCAGAAGCACATAGAAAACGATGCAAAACAACCATAAGGGAGCAGTTCAGTGGACCTTTTGAAAATGAACACTCTCATGTGACCGCCTCTCAGATCGGCACCCAGCAGCCCCCCTTGTACCCCCGATTAATTATCACCTCCCCCAAAGGTAACTGCTATTCTAACTTAGCATTACCTGTTTTTTAAAAAAACATGTTACTGAAGCACTCATATAAGAAAGTGCACTAATCAGGGATGCAGCTGGCTCATTTTCTAGCACTGCACAGTCGGCCCTCAGCTTCTCTCCTTTAAGGACACTTCTCTGAAGGTGTACACGCAGCGTTGACTTCTATCCCCCTGACCCATGTATAGTTACCTGGTAGGGAAAAGACTGAGCACTTGGTCTTAATTCCCACACATGTTCAGTGAATAAGGGAGGGTTCTGTTACTAAAGAAGGAGGGGAGAATATTGGAGGACAGATTTCTTGGCCATGTTGAACACATAATTGTTAAATGGTATCGATGAAATATCAAGTATCAGATACTTGATACTATCAGATGCTATCAGATATTTCATTGATAAATCTGGGGGAGAGTTTCCTCCCATCACAAGGCGGAGCCTTTGGGGTCACCCCCATCCTGGCAAACATCCTACACAGATGAAGACCTGCTTGGCCTTGTCAAGATGGTGGGTGCAGAACTAGGGCCAATTTGATTCAACATTTATTGATCTTTTGCTGATCAATAAATGTGTTTATTCAACATTTACCTATTTTATAAAAGTTCATTTACAAAATTCAGCACCTGGGATACAGAGATGACAAGGCATGGTTTCATGGAACCGCTCAGAGTCTAGTCAGGGAGGCAGATATGGAAGCAAGAAAAGGAAACCCAGGGCCAGAGTGGACAGCCAACCCACTGCTAAGAGGGTGTAGGAACATCAATCCTCGCTGGGAAAATTAGAGAACATTCTGGTGAGTGGCTGAACGTCTGAGCTAAAACTTGAGAAATGAATGCGGTTTTCTTTTTTTTTCTTTTAGCTGTGCTGCATAGCATGTGGGATCTTAGTTCCCCTACCAGGGACTGAACCCAGGGCCCTGGCAAGGGAAAGCATGGAGCCCTAAACACTGGGCTGCCAGGGAGGTCCTCCAAGGCAGTTTTGATGAATGTAGACTGGACCGAGGGACCAGCATGAGTGAAGGCACCCAGCCAGGACAAGAATCTGAGTTCCTCTGGCAGCGGTCAAGGGGCTGGGGTGCGTGTGGGGTTGGAAGGCGGCCGGTGGGCCTTAAGCGTGGACAGTAAGCAGGCCGCAGGTGGAAGCAGAGCAGGGAAAGGGCAGGACCCCACACGGTAGGAGCAGTTCCAAAGCTTCTGGAAGAGTCTGGGTGAGAAATCGAGAACCTCCAGCATTGCTGCAGAGGCAGGACCTGCTGGGAGGTCGGGAGCAGGGAGCCAGCAGATGCGAGAAAGCGTCCACCCGTGGATGTGACAGTGACTCGAGGAAGACACAGGAGCTAAGGCCAAGGCTCCTGTTACCCTTGACCGTGGAGTTACCCTTCCATGAAAGAACTCGAGTCTGTGCCTGGAAAGGCCGGGCTGGCAAGCAGGCCTAGACCATGGGGTGAAAATCACCATCAGCATCAGGTCAGCACCTCAGCGTTGGATACTGAGAGCATCATGAGCACCATGACCTTGAGTCAGTCCCAGCAGAAGCTGGGCTCCACTTGCCGGCCCTGCGGGAGCTGGGGGTTCCCGTCTAAGGTGGGGGACCAGCAGGAAGCCCTTTGGGGCCGTCCTCTGTGACAGATTCCCGGTGGACACAGTAGCGGCTAGTGTGGACCCGAGGTGTGCCAATGAAACAGCGGCTTGTGAGGGACAAAACTATTGTATCTGATGTCTAAGAACTTTCGGCTCAGAGGAGGGGACTCAAAATCTCTTTTTTTTTTTAGCAAGTAGGCTGGCTGCCTGAGAGATGGCAGGGGTAGAATCTGGGCTTTGTCACTTAACTAGCTCTGAGGCCCTGGGGGAGCATCTTTCCATCTGTAGCTCTTGGTGTCCCACCCAAGGAATCGGGAACTAGTCCGCCTCACAGAACGGTTGTGGGACCAGATGAGATAATAGTACACAAAGTGCCCTGCTCACTGCCTGGCCCGCAGCAGGCACTTGGGAAATACTAGAGCCTTAGCCCCTGTCTCATCCAGGGGCAGGGTTTAAGGCCTGGGAGGGCGTCAGGCCCAGGCTTCCTCAGGAGAGCAGCGTCGTCCCGGCCTGTGATCTGGTTTAGGCTGGGCAATGTGGCTTCCAGGTCACGCCTCTCATTTTATAGCTGACTCGTTAAAGCCCAGAAAGTTAAATCACCTAACTGAGGTCACGAGGCGTGTGGAGACAGAGCCAGGCCTCTCCTCTCAAGGCCCCTGGCAGGTAGTGTTGGCTCCCGTGAGATTCTAGGCGCCTGTCAGTTGACTTGGAACAGTGATGCTTAGAAGTTATAGCTAAGACAGTCAGAACAATCTCCTCTCTCTCTCTCCTCTACCCTCTTGGTAAAGCTAAATGAAAAGACTCATTGTCTCATGGAGAGGAGAAAAATTGCTAGAACAAAAGTCAAAACTGTTGTGTGTGTGTGTGTGTGTGTGTGTGTGTGTGTGTGTGTTTTTAATATTCTTTCCATGCCCCCAAATGCTTCATGGAATCTGTTCTGATTGAATTAACCTCTATTTCTCAGTACAACAATTCTTCTCATATGCCCATCAATGAAAAGAACTGTTTCTCAAATATCATTCCATTTTCTGGTGAGCATTGGCTCTGGCTTCTGTTCTTCAAATGCTAGCAGTTATAAATGCCACACTGAGAAACAATGATTCATGTGGGCTACATGTACGGACTTATTTTTTCTTGTTTCACTGCCATTGAATTGTTTAAAAAGGTCTATTTTGTCAGATATTGATAGTGCCATACTGGTTTTATGTTGACTTGTACACAGAATCCTTTCCCCTATTTCTTTAGATTTTTTTTTTAAACAGCAGTTCTGAAGTTGAACTTAAACAATAAAATTCTCCACTTTGGGATCTTCCCTGGTGGTCCAGTGGTTAGGAATCTGCTTTGCCATGCAGGGGACACAGGTTCGATCCCTGGTCAGGGAACTAAGACCTCACATGCCATAGGGCAACTAACACCTGATGAAGCCAAAAATAAATATTTTTCAAAAGAAAAAAAAAAAACTTTAGTTTTAAGTGTATAATTTGATGAGCTCTGACAAATGTATAGAGCCTGTCTCTTATACACATCTAGATGTGTATAAGAGACACCCCTTGTACCCCCGATTAATTATCACCTCCCCCAAAGGTAACTGCTATTCTAACTTAGCATTACCTGTTTTTTAAAAAAACATGTTACTGAAGCACTCATATAAGAAAGTGCACTAATCAGGGATGCAGCTGGCTCATTTTCTAGCACTGCACAGTCGGCCCTCAGCTTCTCTCCTTTAAGGACACTTCTCTGAAGGTGTACACGCAGCGTTGACTTCTATCCCCCTGACCCATGTATAGTTACCTGGTAGGGAAAAGACTGAGCACTTGGTCTTAATTCCCACACATGTTCAGTGAATAAGGGAGGGTTCTGTTACTAAAGAAGGAGGGGAGAATATTGGAGGACAGATTTCTTGGCCATGTTGAACACATAATTGTTAAATGGTATCGATGAAATATCAAGTATCAGATACTTGATACTATCAGATGCTATCAGATATTTCATTGATAAATCTGGGGGAGAGTTTCCTCCCATCACAAGGCGGAGCCTTTGGGGTCACCCCCATCCTGGCAAACATCCTACACAGATGAAGACCTGCTTGGCCTTGTCAAGATGGTGGGTGCAGAACTAGGGCCAATTTGATTCAACATTTATTGATCTTTTGCTGATCAATAAATGTGTTTATTCAACATTTACCTATTTTATAAAAGTTCATTTACAAAATTCAGCACCTGGGATACAGAGATGACAAGGCATGGTTTCATGGAACCGCTCAGAGTCTAGTCAGGGAGGCAGATATGGAAGCAAGAAAAGGAAACCCAGGGCCAGAGTGGACAGCCAACCCACTGCTAAGAGGGTGTAGGAACATCAATCCTCGCTGGGAAAATTAGAGAACATTCTGGTGAGTGGCTGAACGTCTGAGCTAAAACTTGAGAAATGAATGCGGTTTTCTTTTTTTTTCTTTTAGCTGTGCTGCATAGCATGTGGGATCTTAGTTCCCCTACCAGGGACTGAACCCAGGGCCCTGGCAAGGGAAAGCATGGAGCCCTAAACACTGGGCTGCCAGGGAGGTCCTCCAAGGCAGTTTTGATGAATGTAGACTGGACCGAGGGACCAGCATGAGTGAAGGCACCCAGCCAGGACAAGAATCTGAGTTCCTCTGGCAGCGGTCAAGGGGCTGGGGTGCGTGTGGGGTTGGAAGGCGGCCGGTGGGCCTTAAGCGTGGACAGTAAGCAGGCCGCAGGTGGAAGCAGAGCAGGGAAAGGGCAGGACCCCACACGGTAGGAGCAGTTCCAAAGCTTCTGGAAGAGTCTGGGTGAGAAATCGAGAACCTCCAGCATTGCTGCAGAGGCAGGACCTGCTGGGAGGTCGGGAGCAGGGAGCCAGCAGATGCGAGAAAGCGTCCACCCGTGGATGTGACAGTGACTCGAGGAAGACACAGGAGCTAAGGCCAAGGCTCCTGTTACCCTTGACCGTGGAGTTACCCTTCCATGAAAGAACTCGAGTCTGTGCCTGGAAAGGCCGGGCTGGCAAGCAGGCCTAGACCATGGGGTGAAAATCACCATCAGCATCAGGTCAGCACCTCAGCGTTGGATACTGAGAGCATCATGAGCACCATGACCTTGAGTCAGTCCCAGCAGAAGCTGGGCTCCACTTGCCGGCCCTGCGGGAGCTGGGGGTTCCCGTCTAAGGTGGGGGACCAGCAGGAAGCCCTTTGGGGCCGTCCTCTGTGACAGATTCCCGGTGGACACAGTAGCGGCTAGTGTGGACCCGAGGTGTGCCAATGAAACAGCGGCTTGTGAGGGACAAAACTATTGTATCTGATGTCTAAGAACTTTCGGCTCAGAGGAGGGGACTCAAAATCTCTTTTTTTTTTTAGCAAGTAGGCTGGCTGCCTGAGAGATGGCGGGGGTAGAATCTGGGCTTTGTCACTTAACTAGCTCTGAGGCCCTGGGGGAGCATCTTTCCATCTGTAGCTCTTGGTGTCCCACCCAAGGAATCGGGAACTAGTCCGCCTCACAGAACGGTTGTGGGACCAGATGAGATAATAGTACACAAAGTGCCCTGCTCACTGCCTGGCCCGCAGCAGGCACTTGGGAAATACTAGAGCCTTAGCCCCTGTCTCATCCAGGGGCAGGGTTTAAGGCCTGGGAGGGCGTCAGGCCCAGGCTTCCTCAGGAGAGCAGCGTCGTCCCGGCCTGTGATCTGGTTTAGGCTGGGCAACGTGGCTTCCAGGTCACGCCTCTCATTTTATAGCTGACTCGTTAAAGCCCAGAAAGTTAAATCACCTAACTGAGGTCACGAGGCGTGTGGAGACAGAGCCAGGCCTCTCCTCTCAAGGCCCCTGGCAGGTAGTGTTGGCTCCCGTGAGATTCTAGGCGCCTGTCAGTTGACTTGGAACAGTGATGCTTAGAAGTTATAGCTAAGACAGTCAGAACAATCTCCTCTCTCTCTCTCCTCTACCCTCTTGGTAAAGCTAAATGAAAAGACTCATTGTCTCATGGAGAGGAGAAAAATTGCTAGAACAAAAGTCAAAACTGTTGTGTGTGTGTGTGTGTGTGTGTGTGTGTGTGTGTGTGTTTTTAATATTCTTTCCATGCCCCCAAATGCTTCATGGAATCTGTTCTGATTGAATTAACCTCTATTTCTCAGTACAACAATTCTTCTCATATGCCCATCAATGAAAAGAACTGTTTCTCAAATATCATTCCATTTTCTGGTGAGCATTGGCTCTGGCTTCTGTTCTTCAAATGCTAGCAGTTATAAATGCCACACTGAGAAACAATGATTCATGTGGGCTACATGTACGGACTTATTTTTTCTTGTTTCACTGCCATTGAATTGTTTAAAAAGGTCTATTTTGTCAGATATTGATAGTGCCATACTGGTTTTATGTTGACTTGTACACAGAATCCTTTCCCCTATTTCTTTAGATTTTTTTTTTAAACAGCAGTTCTGAAGTTGAACTTAAACAATAAAATTCTCCACTTTGGGATCTTCCCTGGTGGTCCAGTGGTTAGGAATCTGCTTTGCCATGCAGGGGACACAGGTTCGATCCCTGGTCAGGGAACTAAGACCTCACATGCCATAGGGCAACTAACACCTGATGAAGCCAAAAATAAATATTTTTCAAAAGAAAAAAAAAAAACTTTAGTTTTAAGTGTATAATTTGATGAGCTCTGACAAATGTATAGAGCCATGTAACCTCTACCACAATCATGGTGAATACTTACATCACCCCACAAATTTCCCTCCTGCCTCTGTGTTGTTGTTCAGTCACTCAGTTGTGTCCGACTCTTTGCGACCCCATGGACTGCAGCATGCCAGGCCTCCCTGTCCATCACCAACTCCCGGAGTTTGCTCAAACTCATGTCCATTGAGTCAGTGATGCCATCCAACCATCTCGTCCTCTATCATCCCCTTCTCCTCCTGCCTTCAGTCTTTCCCAGAATCAGGGTCTTTTCCAATGAGTCAGCTCTTCACATCAAGTGGCCACCGCATTAGTTCGGCTTCAGCATCAGTTCTTCTAATGAATATTCAGGATTAATCTCCTTTAGGATGGACTGGTTGGATCTCCTTGCAGTCCAAAGGACTCTCAAGACTCTTCTCCAACACCACAGCTCAAAAGCATCAATGCTTCAGCACTCAGCCTTCTTTAAAGTCCAACTCTCACATTCATACATGACTACTGAAAGAATCATACCTTTGACTAGATAGACCTTGTTGGCAAGGTAATATCTCATGCTTTTTAATATGCTGTCTATGTTTGTCATAGCTTTTCTTCCAAGGAGCAAGCATCTTTTAATTTCATGGCTGCAGTCACCATCTGCAGTGATTTTGGAGCCCAAGAAAATAAAGTCTCTCACTGTTTCCATTGTTTCCCCATCTGTTTGCCATGAAGTGATGGGACCAGATGCTATGATCTTCATTTGTGAAGGTTGTTTTAAGCCAGCTTTTTCATTCCTCTTTCACCTTCATCAAGAAGCTCTTTAGTTCCTCTTCTCTTTCTGCCATAAGGGTGGTATCATCTGCATATTTGAGGTTATTGATATTTCTCCTGGCACTCTTGTTTCCAGTTTGTGCTTCATCCAGTCCTGCATTTCGAATGATGTACTCTGCATATAAGTTAAATAAGCAGGGTGACAATATACAGCCTTGATGTTCTCCTTTCCCAATTTGAACCAGTCCGTTTTTCCATGTCTGGTTCTAACTGTTACTACTTGACCTGCAAAATTTCTCAAGAGGCAGGTCAGGTGATCTGGTATTCCCATCTCTTTCAGAATTTTCCACAGTTTGCTGTGATCCACACAGTAAAAGCCTTTAGTGTAGTCAGTGAAGCAAAAGTAGATGTAGCTGACCCTGTTTTCCCATCCAGTCCCCGGAGATTAAATCAGAACCATTGATCTCCTTTCTGTCGTGGAGTGTTGCCCTTTGTTGGATGTCACATAAGTGGAATTGTTCACTGTGTGTTCTTTTTGTGTCTGGCTACTTTCACTCAGCCTAATTAGTTTGAAACTCATCCCGTATATTAATTGGTATTAGTACATTTTACGGAGGTACCACAATTTATCTGTTCATTAATATATGGACATTTGTGTTCCCAGGTTTTAGCTTTTACAAAGAAAGCTTCTATGGGCATCTGAGTATGACTTTGTGTAGATGTGTTTTTATATCTTTTAGATAAATATGTAGGTTTCTGGTTGGCCCAGTTTGCCAAGGACTGAGTTTTCTGGAATGAAAGGCTTTCAGTGCTAAAACACAGGCAATTCTAGGCAAACCAGGCCAGTTGGTCACCTTGTGTCGTCTCATTTGGGAAACGTATGTTGAACTGTATGGGCGACTGCTATATTGTTTCTCCAAATGACTGTATCATTCTGCATTCTTACCAGCAACATATTAGAATTCCAGTTTTTTACATTTTTGTCAATGCTTGGTTATATCAGTCTTTTAAGTTTTAGATATGCTGATGAATTTGTCATGGAAGGTCACTGGGATTTTTAATTTTTTTAATATTTATTTTGGCTGCATGGAATGTTAGTTTTAGCTTGAGGGATCTTCGGTCTTCATTGTGGCACTCAGGATCTTTAGTTGTGGAATTTGAGATCTGGTTTCCTGAGCGGAGATTGGATCCAGGCCCCCTGCTTTGAGAGTGCAGAGTCTCAGCCACTGGACCACCGAGGAAGTCCCTGTCATTGTGATTATTAATTTGCATTTTTCTAATGACTGAGAATGTTGAACATTTTTTCATATGTTTATGTGTTATCTGCACATCTTCTTTGGTGATGTGAGTGTTCAAATATTTTGCACGTTTTCAAGTGGGTCGTTTGTTTTTGTGTTGTTATAGAAATGTATGTGCAGGATATAAATGATATATAGATATACAGACATATAAGGATATATGTCTTGGAAATCTTTTCTACCAGACTATGACTTGCTGTACCATTGCAATTTGAAAAAGGAATTTTTAAAATTTATTTTATTAAAGCATAGTTGATTTACAACGGTGTGCTAATTTCTGCTCTACACAAAGTGACTCAGTTACACACACATTCTTTTTCATATGTTTTTCCATCGTAGTTTATCACAGGACGTTGACCGTAGTTCCCCGTGCAGAACAGTGGGGCCTTGTTGCTTACCCAGTCTATACAGAGTAGTTTGCAACTGCAGATCCTAAACTCGTCCACTCCTCGCCCTGTTGGCAACCACAAGTGTGCTCTCTCTTCTGTGGGCCTGTTTCGTAGATGCATTCCCTGTGTCATATCTTAAATTCCACATATGAGTGGTATCATATGATATTGTCTTTCTCTTTCTGACTTCACCTCAGTACGACGATCTCTAAGTCCAGCTGTGTTGCTGTAAGTGGCATTATTTCACTCTGTAGAAAGAAAGTTTTAAATACTTTAAGATACTAACTTGTATTTTTAAATTATGGATTTGTGTGTCATTGTTTAATTACAGTAGTCATAAGTCAGCACCAAAGTTAATATAAGGTACATTAAATGGCTCAGTATGACAAAATTAACAGTGTGCACTTCATATTAATTGGTTTGATGGCATAATGGTAATAATAATAAAAAGTAGCTGTCACTTTTTGGAGACTTACTATGTACCAGGCAGTATTGTATGTGTTTTATTTTTTTTAATTTATTTCATTTTAATTGGAGGATAATTGCCTTGCAATATTGTGTTGGTTTCTGCCATGTATCAGCATGAATCTGCCATATGTCCCCATCCTCTTGAACCTCCTTCCCACCTGCCACCTCATTCTATGTGCTTTATATCAGTTCAGTTCAGTTCAGTCGCTCAGTCATGTCCTATTCTTTGCAACCCCATGAACTGCAGCACACCAGGCCTCCCTGTCCATCACCAACTCCCAGAGTTCACTCAAACTTATATCCATTGAGTCAGTGATGCCATCCAGCCATCTCATCCTCCGTCATCCCCTTTTCCTCCTGCCCCCAATCCCTCCCAGCATCAGAGTCTTTTCCAATGAGTCAACTCTTCACATGAGGTGGCCAAAGTACTGGAGTTTCAGCTTTAGCATCATTCCTTCCAAAGAAATCCCAGGGCTGATCTCCTTCAGAATGGACTGGTTGGATCTCCTTGCAGTCCAAGGGACTCTCAAGAGTCTTCTCCAACACCACACTTCAAAAGCATCAATTCTTCGGCACTCAGCCTTCTTCACAGTCCAACTCTCACATCCATACATGACCACAGGANCCAAGGGACTCTCAAGAGTCTTCTCCAACACCACAGTTCAAAAGCATCAATTCTTTGGTGCTCAGCCTTCTTCACAGTCCAAATCTCACATCCATACATGACCATAGGAAAAACCATAGCCTTGACTAGATGGACCTTTGTTGGCAAAGTAATGTCTCTGCTTTTGAATATGCTATCTAGGTTGGTCATAACTTTCCTTCCAAGGAGTAAGTGTCTTTTAATTTCATGGCTGCAGTCACCATCTGCAATGATTTTGGAGCCCCCCAATATAAAGTCTGACACTGTTTTCACTGGTGCTTATTTAATTCATATAACAACCAGGTGTCTTTATTATCCCCAGTATGAAGATGAGGAAACTGTGGCAGAGAGGGGTAAAGTAACTTGCTCAGGGTTAGACAACTAGAAATGTTTAGTCCTGTTTATTCTTTTTTTTCTTAATTTATTTATTATGGCTGCACTGGGTCTTCGCTGCCGCTCGCAGGCTTTCTCTAGTTGGCGCGAGCTTTCTCCAGCTGTACCCTTTGTTTTTAGTGCACAGGCTTTTCCTTGCCCGGTGCGGTGGCTTCTTTTGTTGCAGAGCACAGGTTCTAGGGTGCTTGGGCTTCAGTAGTTGCTCAGCTTTCAGGCTTAGTCGTCCCTCGGTAAGTGGAATCTTCCACAGCGGGGATCGAACCCAGGTCTCCTGAATTGGCAGGCAGATTCTTAACCCCTGGACCACCAGGGAAGTCCAGTTCTGTTTATTCTCAACTCCCTATCCCTTACATATCTCCAGGGCCTTCTGGTTAGCAATGGCAACTTGAAAATGCAAACACCTCTTAAAAATCCACAGTAAACCCAAGCCACATGAAACGGTGTTTGTTTTTTGAAAATGATAATTATCCACCACAACATGTTCTAAATGTTTGGATTTAATTCCAGATGTGTCGGGATGGACGTGGGCCCTTGAGAGCATGTTGTATATATTTTGAAAGAAAGAAATGTGGATTTTGCACATATGGGAAGAAGGAGACCATCACTAAAATAATAAATCACATATAAATGACATAATACACTTAGAACTGATAAAACCAAGGAAACTTGAAATAAACAGTAGATTTAGGATCAGAGAAAGAGGGAAAATCTTTTTTCTTGCTTTTCTAAAAAGGAACCTCACAGGTTCAGCTATGAAAAGGGACCAATTAGTAAAGAGTTTTATTTTGTTATAGGGGGTGGGCACAGTTATCCATAATGAACTAGCAATGCTCTGGAGCTTTACCCCTTTATCACCNGTCAACTCTTTGCATGAGGTGGCCAAAGTATTGGAGCTTCAGCTTTAGCATCAGTCCTTCCAATGAACAACCAGGACTGATCTTTTAGAATGTAGTGGTTGAATCTCCTTGAAGTTCAAGGGACTCTCAAGTCTTCTCCACCAGCACAGTTCAAAAGCATCAATTCTTTGGCGTTCAGCTTTCTTCACAGTCCAACTCCCACATCCATACATGACCATGTGGAAGTAGAATATTGCAAATCTCTTGACTGAAGGTTCATTGGGCATCACCAAGGTTTGCATTTACTTCCTTTTCCCATGGTTGAGTAACCTCTTCTAATTGACTCTATAATTATACATGTTAATGTAATAAATCTGTGCTTTAGTCAGGGTTCTCCAAAGAACCAGCAAAGATATAGATATACAGATATATAGATATATAGATATATATAATCAGTCTGCCATCTGCAAACTGGAGATCCAGTGCTGGGAGCCAGCAGCAGGAATCCCGCCTGTGGCAAAGGTCATGAGGAAGGAAACCAGACATATGCAAAGGCGTGATCTGGCTTCAGGGGTTCCCCCTGGGTTTTCCTGAGCACCTACCCCCCAAAACCAGAGTCTGCCTGCCTTATTGTACTGTGCTTTCCACTCTTCTGACAAAACAGGGGGCCATCTTCGATCACCTTCCTCTAAAAGGAATTAACTTAGGGCTCCAGTTAACAGTCTCCTGCATATAAAAAGAATGCCTCGGTTTANGGGAAAGATTGAGGGCAGGAGGAGAAGGGGATGACAGAGGATGAGATGTTGGATGGCATCACCGACTCAATGGACATGGTTTGGATGGACTCTGGGAGTTGGTGATGGAGAAGGAGGCCTAGCGTGCTGCGGTTCATGGGGTTCATGAGGTCACAAAGAGTTGGACATGACTGAGCAACTGAACTGAACTGAAACTATTTGAAATAAAATTAAAATGAAAAATTAACTTCCTCAATAGCACCAACCCATATATTATTGTGCAGAACTCTCTTATCCAGTACAGTAGCCACTAGTTACATGTGGCTATTTATGTGAATAGTTTAAACTAGCTGAAATAAAATTAAAATGAAAAATTAACTTCCTCAATAGCACCAACCACTCTTCAAGTGCTCATGGCCACATGCAACTTACGGGTACCATATTGGACAGTGTTGACATAGAATATTTCAATCATCATAGAGTGGAGAAGGTGATGGCACCCCACTCCAGTACTCTTGCCTGGAAAATCCCATGGGTGGAGGAGCCTGGTAGGCTGCAGTCCATGGGGTCGCTGAGAGTTGGACACGACTCAGTGACTTCACTTTCACTTTTCACTTTCATACATTGGAGAAGGAAATGGCAACCCACTCCAGTGTTCTTGCCTGGAGAATCCCAGGGACGGGGGAGCCTGGTGGGCTGCTGTCTATGGGGTCGCACAGAGTCAGACCCAACTGAAGTGACTTGGCAGCAGCAGAAAGTTCTGTGGAACAGTGCTGTTCTGGAAACTTTATTTTATTCCTGTCACATTTAAACCTAGAATTGAATTGTGTGTTTGTTAAAAGATAGGGATTAAATTTCTTTTTTCCCAGATAGTTCTTCATTAACCTAACACCAATTTTTGAAAAGATCATTCTTTCCCCATTACTCTCCACTGTCATCTTTGTCATAATGAAATGCCCTTATGTACATGGATGTTTCTAAATTATTTTTTCCTCTAGTCTATTTATCTGTCTCTTTGCCAATAGCAAGTTGTCTCAAGTGTTTTAGTTTTATAATAAGTTTTAGTGTCTAGTAGAATAAATACTCCTTGAGATTTTGATTAGAATTTTATGAATCTCTAGGTCAGTTGGAGACTTAACTTTTTTGTAATAGTAAGTCTTCAAAATCATGATCATTATTTCTCTCATCTACTTACCTAATGTCTCTCTAAATCTCTTTTCTCAAAAACACCTTCTATATATTTGTTAGATTTATTACCAGGTATTTGATGTTTTATGAAGCTATTATAATGGGTAACTTTAAAAATCTTACTTTTTGTTGGCTGGCATGTAGAAATAAGCCAGTTTTTTAAAGTGATTGAAGTATAGCTCATCTTATATCCAGCAACCTTATTAAATTCACTTGTTTATTTATCCATAGATATTTTCACCTCTCTCCATACATCTCATATCAGTTGTAACTAATGATGATTAGATGGAGAAAAATACATTTAATAAAATTCAACACTGAGATAATCATCTGGTTTTTCTCTTTTAAACTGCAGATATGGTGAATTGCATTGGTTGATTATAAAATGTTGAACTACTTTGCATTTCTGTACTAAATCCATTTTGTCAGTGAGTTATTATAGTTTTTATATATCACTGAATTCAGTTTGCTTGCATTTTGTTTAGGATTTTTTACATTTATGTTCCTGAATGAGATTAGTCTATAATTATTTTATCTTGTCCTGCCATTTCAATTTTAGTATCAAGATTTTACTAGTCTCAGAAAAGAACTTCTGAAATGTCTCCTCTTTTTCTGTTACTGAAAGAGTTTATATAAGTTTGATGGTGTGGGGATTTTATTTTTCTGTAAATATTTGGTAGATTTCTCTGATAAAGCCATCTAGTTTTCTTGTGATACTGTTTTTCCTTCATTTCAGTCTGATAATCTTTGTGTTTTAATTGGAATATTTAGTCCATATGCAGTTAATGCAATTATTGATAGATGTGAGTCTAGATCTACCACCTTATTATTGGTTTTCATGTTTTTCCAATCTAGTCTATCCTTTTTCTCTTCTTTCTCCTGGACTAAGTATTTTTTACTACTCTGTTTTCCCATTTTATTAGCTTGGTAATTTTACTACTTAGTGGTTATCCTAGAGGGTACAGAATGTACATTTCACTTATTAACATCTATTATGAATTAGAACTTTTACCTCTTCCAGGACTGTCCAAGGTCCTCAGAACCCTTTCATTCCATCTAAGCCTCAAGTATGTGTGTATGCTTAGTTACTGAGTCATGTCGCTCAGTCTTTGCGACTCCATAGACGTAGCCCACCAGGCTCCTCTGTCCATGGGATTATCCTGGCAAGAATACTGGCATGGGTTGCCATTGCCTCCTCCAGAGGATCTTCCAGATCCAGGGATCAAACCCAAGTCTTCTGCAGCTCCTGCTTTGCAGGCAGATTCTTTACCACTGAGACACCTGGGAGGCCCACAACGGGATATTACTCAGCCATAAAAGAGATTTAATTCTGCCATTTGCAACAACATGGATATACCTAGAGAATATTATGCTTGGTGAAGTAATTCAGATATATTACTTATATGCAGAATCAAAAAAATATTACAAATGAATGTATATGCAAAACAAAAACAGACTCACACATAGAAAACAAACTAGTGCTTACCAAAAGGAGGAAGAAAATGCGGAGAAACAAATTAGGGGTATGGGACTAAGAAATACAAACTACTGTGTATAAAATAGGTAATCAACAGGATTCATTTTATAGCACAGGGAATTAAAGCCATTATTTTGCAATAACTTTTAGTGGAATATAATCTGTAAAAATACTGAATCACCTGAAACTCATATAATACTGTAAATCAAGTACGCTTCAATTTAAAAAATAAGAATAGGTAATAAGGAGATCAGTCCTGGGTGTTCATTGGAAGGACTGATGTTGAAGCTGAAACTTCAATACTCTGACCACCTGATGCGAAGAGCTGACTCTTTGGAAAAGACCCTGATGCTGGGAAAGATTGAGGGCAGGAGGAGAAGGGGACGACAGAGGATGAGATTGTTGGATGGCATCACCAGCTCAATGGACATAGGTTTGGGTAGACTCCGGGAGTTGGTGATGGACAGGGAGGCCTGGTGTGCTGCGGTTCATGGGGTCGCAGAGTCAGATAAGACTGAGCAACTGAACTGAACTGAACTGAAAAAAGCAATTCGAAATGAAACACATTTATTCAGCTCAAGGTTTGTAGGACTTCTTGAATCTATGGCTTAATGTCTCATCAGTTTCAGAAAATTGTTAGCCAGTGTCCCTTCAAAGCTTATGTTTCATTTTCTCTATTTCTTTTTCCTTCAGTAATTCTAACCATACGTGTTCTACTTTCACACTTCTTTCCTGTGTCTTTTACTGTCTGTTCTGAATTTTCTATCCTTTGCCTTTCTCTGTTCAAACTGAATATTATACCTAGCTTTTCTTCCAACTTACTCTAATATGCTGTTAAACTCGCCTATGAGTTAATTTCAACTATTATGTACTTAAGTTATAAAATTTTTATTCGATGCTTTTTCATAGTTTCCAAATTTCTGTAGAAATGCTTGATCTTGTCTTTTATTGCTTTAGAAACTATTAAAAATAGTTATTTGAAGTCATAGTTCCTAATCCCTTTATCTAGATCCCTTGTGGGTCTCTTTATATTTGTGATATTCATTCATGTTTTCATATGTGTTCAGTTATTTTTGACTGAGTGCTCAACATAGTATATGAAAAGTTGTAGCAATAACTTAAGCTTGAAATGGTGTTGTATTCCTCTAGAAAGTACTTATATTTTTTCTTAGGAGTCTAAGAATCACTTAATCCAGTATCAAGAATTGACATCATTTAAAAAAAAAAAAAAGAATTGACATCATTTAAAACTGGGTTTTCGGAGAAGGCAATGGCACCCCACTCCAGTACTCTTGCCTGGAAAACCCCATGGACAGAGGAGCCTGGTAGGCTGCAGTCCATGGGATCGCAAAGAGTCGGACACAACTGAGCGACTTCCCTTTCACTTTTCCCTTTCATGCACTGGAGAAGGAAATGGCAACCCACTCCAGTGTTCTTGCCTGGAGAATCCCAGGGACGGGGGAGCCTGGTGGGCTGCCGTCTATGGGGTCGCACAGAGTCGGACACGACTGAAGTGACTTAGCAGCAGCAGCAAAACTGGGTTTTAGTCCCTCAGAATATGGTACCATTTCTTTCTTTTTCTTTTTTTTAAAGTTCCAGTTCTCATTTACACCACTCTTAGGCATGGCACTGGTTTAGTTGCCAAGTCATATTTGACTCTTGCGACCACATGAATTGTAGCCCGCTAGGCTCCTTCCGTCCATGGGATTTCCCAGGCAAGAATTTTGGACTGGGTTGCCATTTCCTTCTCCAGGGGATCTTACTGACCCAGGAATTGAACCCTGGTCTCCTGCATTGCAGGCAGATTCTTTACCAACTAAGCCACCAGGGAAGCTGCTGCTGCTGCTGCTGCTGCTGCTGCTGCTAAGTCACTTCAGTCGTGTCCGACTCTGTGCAACCCCATAGACGGCAGCCCACCAGGCTCCCCCGTCCCTGGGATTCTCCAGGCAAGAACACTGGAGTNCTAGCCAAGTTTTCTGTTAATTGGTGAATTGGTAAATTAGCCACTTACCCTGGTTTTGAATCCCTTCTTTGCTACTTATTTTAGCTGGGTGAGGTCAGTCAAGTTACTGAACTTCTCTGAGCCTCAGTTTCCTCATCTCTGAAAAGTAGAAACAGTAATTCTGAATGGCATGAGGATTAGATGAACTCAATTGGATGAAATGGCCAAGCACAAGATGCTGCTGCTGCTGCTAAATCACTTCAGTCGTGTCCGACTCTGTGCAACCCCATAGACGGCAGCCCACCAGGCTCCCCCGTCCCTGGGATTCTCCAGGCAAGAACACTGGAGTAGGTTGCCATTTCCTTCTCCAGTGCATGAAAGTGAAAAGTGAAAGTGAAGTCACTGAGTCGTGTCCAACTCTCAGCGACCCCATGGACTGCAGCCTACCAGGCTCCTCCATCCATGGGATTTTCCAGGCAAGAGTACAAGACGAGGACTTAGTAAAGAAACTTTACAGGCAGATGATCTTCCTTAAATGTTGTTCCTCCTTAAATATTCCCTCCTCCCCACTAATTTGTGTAAATTAATAAATTGCTTATGACATCCATCGTGGTGACTGAAACTAGAAGAAAAACAATTTAAACCTAGTCCCAGGACATTGCCTTCTCTGTGAGGGTTTGCCAGGCAGAAAAGTCCACATCATTCACCACATGGCAAGTGCCTTTCTCATCCCACGGGAGGCACTGACACTGGCCAGCCTGGGAAAGCCTGGATCTGATCACGTCACTTCCCTGCTCAGAATCTTTTCTCCAGAGCCTTCAACAGTGGCTACTCTGCAGGACCAGCACAGAAAACGGTTCAAGTCTGGTCAAGAGTGTGCCTCTCCAATTGAAACTCCCTTGCCTCTGTGGATATCTGAAACTCAACTCAGAGCTAAAATTCTTTCTGCATCTGAGAGCTTCTTGCTCAACATTGCAATAGATCCTGTTCTTCTCTGGTCTCCTAACACTTTTGCTTGCTTACTTGCTTGTTCCTACCTCCCCATATGTGCCAGACACTATCCTGAATGCATCAGTTACATGGATTAAGTCACTCAATTAACTAATACTACCCCATATTCCCACATGGCATGGGGAGGTTAAGTAGCTTGCCCAAGGTCGCACACAGTTAGCAAGTATCAGAGCCAGAATCTAGAGCCCAGGAGTCTGGTGCCAGAGTTCAAGCCTTTAACCACTGAACCATGCTCCCTCTTAATAGAAGCATGTGGGAGGCAGGGAGTCTGGGAGGCTAAGTCATGTTAACTTATTGCAACCGTATGTGAATTCCTCGGGAAACACAGATTAATTCCTGCCATCCACCATTATTAAACTAAGAGAATATTGTTACTTGGACCCCTCGGGTGGAGATTTCCCTTTTTCAAATCCAGGATATAGAATGTGACTACGAATAACTGAAAATAAACTTGGTTGAAAAGAAACTTCAGGGTAGAATTTTTCCCCCCAAGTTTTCCGTTCAGTCTTACGGTGACCAAAGTGGCGAAAAATTCCAACTATGCACGCCCTGCTCAGACCACTCAAGAACCTGCCAGTGGGCTCTGAGGGTCACTCACACAAACGGCATTTTAAGTACCAGGGGCACGTCTGCCTGGGGAAAGGCAGCGGGGGAGGGGGCGGGGGTCTACGGCTTGTCGGGTTCAGGGAGACCCAGAAACCTCACCCAGCCCTCTTCCCGCGTTGTGTTTGTCACAGTCTAGCCCCTCTTCCTCTTCTTGAAGATGGAGAAGATGCTGGTGGGCTGCTTTCTGCTGCTCTTCGGACCGACCCTCCTCCTCCTCCCCGCTGAGG